>JADDOH010005007.1:0-101175 GCA_016648135.1 Agrypnia vestita
CGGGAGACCCGCGAGAATGGAAATGCGGTGTAAATGGATGCACGTCAAGACATCATGTATTGCTTCACGGAGCTCTGGCCGCGGCCGAAAGCGAAGACCGGCAATAGGCGCCGCGCTGGCGGGCGCCGCGCGCGGCTCGTTCAAAGAGTCAGCGTAACAGACGGCGGCCCATACTATGACCTCACACAACGGCCCCTCGATATTACGGATAAAAGTTGTGAGTGGTTAAAAATTATTTGTTATTTTTTATGTGTTATTAATAGTGCTTCCAGTGACTATGAGGGGCCCACGGGGCATATTAAAACATTTGCGTTGTGCGATAAGGGTTCGGCGATAACCCAATTATATTGTTTTTAATTATGTAATTTTAAAACTGGCACAAGACATCGGCGCGCGGGGACCAGGCGGTGAACTTCGTCTTCATAGTGCGTCGGGCTGTGCAGTGAATATCATCAAAAAGGGTGAATTTTTATAAAGGGCAGCCGGGATAGCAAAATGTTTGCTGCGGGCCAATTAAGTTCGTGATATTTAGCCCTTCCGCCTCAGTTTATGGATCCAACTAGAGGCGGGCTGGTGGGCCGCGAACGCCTAAAATTGTCAATCAGAAGATTTTAATTAAAATAAACAACGCGGTCGAGAATTTCATCTCGCAAACAGCACTGAGCTAAATAACAATGACGTGGTCGCGGGCCGCTCGATTGTGGGAGCGCCCGTCTTTGCGGTTTTTTAGAACCAAAGTCCTGCGAACGACGATCTAGAAAAGGTCGAGGCCCGTTTGGCAGTCGATTCGTAAGGGATCACGACGGCGGCACGCGTGGATTCAGACGACGTGCACGCTGATAAAAATATTTGATAAAAATTATTTTGCCACCACAAGGCGTAGAACCGATTGGTTCTAGAAAAATGATCTCCTAAGTAAAAAGGATGACACATATCTGCCACCGAGTCTGCAGTGCGCTCTCAATCGCCTGAAAGGGATTGAACGCAAAATAAAAAGACCGGGCCTATGCGATTGCATATAGGCTAAAATTTAATATTTAATGAATTTAATATATGGTATGGAATACAACCGGAATTATGCATGCGTGCTGAAGGATCAAGAGGTGGCCGCGCTGGGCGACCACCAGTAGTATTTACTACATTTACAATTTTGAATCCACAAAAAACCGGAACAAGTACATATAGTGTTTGACGCGGCGAGGAGATACAGATGCGAAATATTTTTTCGGTCTTCGTTAGAAAAAAATGCGCCCGCCGCGGATAAACAAGATGTTTTTAAGAGCGAAAAATGCTCAATTGTTTTATTGAGAGAACCGGACTGCGAACCGAAAATGTACTGAATGATGTCAATGATTTTCGGCGCGACGTGTTTTCCAACCTGTGCCCAATACATCAGGAACCGAATAGCTGACGTCAGTGCGGCGTACTATCCGGCGGCTGCGGCCGTGATACGGGAGAAATTTTATATGTACGAGCTACTGGATGTAGTAGACACAACCGAGGAGACAGTAACCCGAGTCCGAGAAGTGACTGAAATACTGAGTAGGGGCGAGATGTAACTAGAAAATTGGGCATCCGACGACCCCGCCGTGCTAGAGCACATAGCACCGCGTTTGAGGACCATCAAACAGGTCCATATAATAGGCCCCGACACTACGACGGAATGTGTGTTAGGTGTTATGTGGGACCAAATTAAAATTTATATTTATAAATAATTGCCGAGAGCGCAATATAACATCTATAGTGCTGATTTACCGGCCGCTGAAATATATGAGGTGGAGCTCGTCTGGGTCTTACAAGCCCAGGCGGACGCCTTTGGCCAAGAATTGGTATTTTTTCGACGGGGGGAGACCCCACCCCGCAATGGACGACTGTACACGGTGACGTCACATTTAGATTCACATGGAATAGTGAGAATGGTTCGCGGCTGGCGGCGACCGCCGCGGAAATACCTGCCGGCCTAAGAGAGCCGATTGTTTAGACGGTGGACATCCGTATACACTCTTTCTGATACAGCATCATCACAAGAAAAATAATCACCCGGGACCGGAAGTCACCGAGAGCGATAGGCGTGAGGAATCATTTTGTGTTTCGGATGCGATCCTACAACGCAAACCTGCCGCAGACGGCCAAGTGCGCAAGGGGCGCATAAGGACCGCTACGGGCGATTACGTCCGGCCGGTCACGAAGATTATCGTTCTACCAACCGAGCCGGAACCAGAGCAGAGAGATGACTACTTAGATGACATCAGCCGGTCATTCCCAATCCCATGCTGCCTTCAAGATTCGGATAAACCGAATGGGGGGAGTGTTTCGCATGGGATATGGTCCCGCGATACTTAAAAAATTATGCCTGCGAAATTCCAGACAGAGAGCACAAAATAATGTCAATGAAGGTACTACAGGTAGCAAACCCGCGGCTTCGCCGACACCAAGGCGCCGAGGCGATTATGCGACCCTGACGGCGGCGGGCCCAAGCTATCACTATTTTGGACTGCGAGCACGCGGAGGATCTCCCGCTATGCGATAATTTATGCCGCAACATGAGACCTTTTTGACATTTTTTAGATTGATAAATATTATATAGGTGAACATTTTGATAGGAAAATATTTTTATAAACTACTGAATGCCCTGGTTATTACTATATATGTGTACACTGTCTGGAATTTGTGTAAGATGTCATTCCATATTTTATCTCTGCTTTTTTGTCAATATTTTATACCTAATCGTTGCTCTGCTTTGTCTTGATAATTTTGTGCTGAAACTATGTATAATCTTATATCGTTTGGGGCCCCAAATCATTTGCGAACTTGTATTTTTCCTTTTTGTTAGATTAAGTATTTTTTGTATAACTTATATGTTTTTGTTAGAATTAAGTACCTTTTGTATAATTTATTACCTTTTGTATGTTTTTAAATATTTCTTATATTTTTATTCTGTGTTTTTTGGAAAATAAACTGACTGGGTTTTGGCGGTCTTATTAATTCTGAATGCTGACGGGAGATAACAGGGATTGTGCATATAGACAACCCGCGAGACGCGCATCTCATTTTTGGAAGATGACGACGATCTCGCGGATTACAAATAACATTAAATATACATTTTTTACATTTCTTTTTCTAACTGCGCAATAGATTGGCAGGTAGCCGTCTGAAAGGGAGCCCGAAACAGCGTGCGCACCCCTCACGCAGCATCCAATACGGTGAAGCTGGGTTTATGGACCACACGCCGGCGTCCCGTGAAGGGCGTCCGGGCCGTAATGCGAAAAAATTCGCGAGATGAATTTTTTAAAAAATGCACAAAACCTGGCATGTCGTATACCGTTGGATTCGGCATGTCATTTCCTGTCAGGATTCACTAAAAAATAAACAATCGGATTGGTTTTGAGGGAGATATGTCGAGAGATAAGATTCGGCCCTTTTGAGGCGAATTACGGTCGCTGACACATCCGGACACATTAGTCATAATTAAATTCATATGCGGATGTGTCAAGCGCCCAAAATGATATAATTTATACATATGTACGTCTCTCCAATCGAGAGAAATCTTAGATAGACGAGCCAAACGCGCCGTCTAAGCACTACAGCGGCACGGTATTACACGCGCCTGCGACTCTTTTCCGTGCGGATGCAAGTGGTCCATCACTCTCCGCTACTGCACCATCTCAAGATTTATCTCCCCCCCAAGACTAATCCCATTTTGACCGTTAAAATCCCGTTATGTCTATTTTCTTGGTATAAATAAAGGAAGGTGAAATGGACCAGGCAGTGTGAAATTCTCGCTTTTTCTTGTGCTTTATCGGTCGTAATGTCCGTCACTCTCCTGGTTCAGTGCACCGTTTTTGTATAGTCTGAACCTGTGTTTTATTTAAAATCTCTTTCCTGTTCAGTAAAATGTGATAAAAGTGTAGTCATATAAATTCTGTAATTTTTCAAATATTTTAAATATTTTAAATTTTTAAAATTTTTTAATTTTTTAAATTTTTTAATTTTTTAATTAATTAATTATTGATTAAAATCTGTCAAAACTCGCGTGTCCGCGGCAAGGCGTCGGATCGTGCAACTTCCCTATTTACAAATCCGCTAAATCGTTGCCGTTCGCCATTTTGTGTGGAACAATGCTGATATTCAATTCGATTTGATAAAAACTAACCCATAAAAATCAAGTTTTCATTTAACTCCCTTTCTTTGTAAAATATAACAACAATTAAAGACGAATTAAAACATATAACATAAAACTAAACTTGCAGTAATTTAATATATTTCTAAAATGTCAGATGTTTTGAGCTTTGATAAGACACTAAAAACATTTGTCAGTCAATTTAAATTTTCTAAATTCATAATGAAGTACCTATTATGTATACCGACGGAGTAATTCAAATTTAGAAAATATTCCGCCACGTTATCGGGCCGCCGTTGCTAGTAATCAAACTTTTGTAATGATTCCAATTTGAAAAAACTATTAAAAATTTTAAAAATCCAAAATTATACTATAATTATTATTATTTTTTAACAAAAATTTGATAGATCTTCTTGATTATCGCCACGAGTCTGCTTTCAAAGTTTCAGCTTGATCGGATCACGGGAAAAGGGTCAATAATCGATGCAAAGTTTTTACGACGGCAAGCCGGCAAGCAAGCAAGCAAGAGGACGCCACGAGAATATAAAGGGAGTAAAAAGACAAAGATAACATACAAATCATAAATAAAGGAAATAAAAACAAATGTACAAGGAAAGTATATGATAATAAAACAATAATGTACGGTAAATTCATATATAAAAACAATAATATAAACAATGATATAATAAACTGTAGACAAGTTACACGCGTGAAATCTTGGCAACTCAACAGTAAGGTAATTGCCTTACTTGCATTCGTTATCGAACGGACTTCTTTGTGATCGGGCGCGAAGCTACGCCGAAAAAAAGTCCCAGGGGAAAAGGAACAGAGTATCGTACACTATTGTAAGAATGAGTATGTTATTTTAGTCTCCGTGACTTCAAATTACCTGATTTTTACGTGATTACTTGATTATATGATTTGTTGTCTCTTTCAATGCGATATTTGCTACATATGAAAGCCGGCTAGTATGGGAATAACGTGTCTATATTTATAATACGTCAATGAATATAAAGACACGGTAAAGATCACAAATGCATGGTAAAACTAATTAGCTTACCATCAGGTCGTTTCTCCGCAGGGGTAGTCAGAAAGGATAGAACGTTTCACTCTCCTATCGGTCGTGTTTTGTCATGAGGAGGTCCAGCTCTCTCTCCATCTCTTTGGTGATCTCCCTGGCGGTCGGCGCCCCTCTGGAATCATCACGGCTCTGGGAAGCCTTGCCTGGTCCATTTTCTCAACATGGTCACCCAGAAACGCCTTTTCTGCCTGCTCCGTCGTACAGTGTTTTGTATGTCGCAGGTTCTGCGGATTTCCGCATTGGGTACTTTGTCTATCTACAGGGTTATTTGTAAAACATTAATAACCTCGCAGGAGTATATTTTTGTCTTGATTATGAGTCGAAAATGTTCAAGCTATTATGACCTAATATCAGTAGTTAAGGAGATATGCGACATCAAAGTTTTCATTTTTTTTTTCAATATTTTTGACTTATTTTTTTGTAAAACGTTGGAATATCATTACATTAACTCATATCGATTACGAAAAATTCATTCGTTTCAATACAAGTTAAATAAAATGATAAAAACCCTGAAAAATCCCAATTGGAATGTTTTCCAATTGGAATTTGAAGGTTTTTATTTTTTTATTTGACTTGTATTAAAGGGAATGAATTTTTAAAATTCGATATAAGTTATGTAATGATAGTCCAACGTTTTACAAAAAATAAGTCAGAAATATTGAAAAAAAAATGCAAACTTTGAAGTCGAATATCTCCTTAACTATTGACATTAGGTCATAATAGCTCGAACATTTTCGACTCATAATCAAGGCAGGAATATAGTCCTGCGAAGTTATTAATGTTTTACAAATAACCCTGTATATAAATTCGTCTCTGTGAGACTTCTATAATTTAGCTTAATCAAAAGGCACATTTTTATTGAAATTACTATGTCAAGTTACAAAGTACCTGGTTTCTCATAAAATTGGAAAATATTAAATACAACGTAAAAACAGTAAAAAAATGGTATAAATAATATACTTCTGAGTGCTTTGTTCCCTCAGTCAGATACTCGTCGCTGCCTGTACCTAAAAATCAACTACATTTTAGTATTCTGTATTAAAATAAATAACGTTTGATGCGCTTACAATCTGGCATTTTGATATTAAATTGTACGAAATATTAAACCGTAATGTTTAAACTTTAACCCTAGCTCTGCGGTTTAACCCCTCTGGTCGCTAGAGCTCGCGCCGTGGTCGGTTCCCCGTAACTAGGGATGTTCAGAATACTTTAAAAGGTGTATTCATGAATTCATCGTGTTATATTCATCATTTTTTGAATTGTATTAATGTAAAAGCATTTATAATATTCGATATATGTTACTTTTCTGAACGTTCAACGTATTACAGAAGATAGGCTTGAAACATTTTCAAAAGTGGTGCTTGTATTTATTTACGCGTTAGAAGTCACACCCGCTTTGTTGGCATATATAACTACTTTTGGAGAAAAATCGTCCAATTTTTTTAACATCTTGCCAGAAGAGAAGATGGCCTAGAGAAACTTATGGGCAATGTTAAGGGTCAACGAGGAAGAGGAAGATCCCCTATTCGTTGGACCGACCAAGTGGAAGAAGCTAAGAAGCTGGTCTCTGGTGACAGCGCTAAGATCTGCAGGATGCCGGGTAAGATGGAGGAGAGTAGTCAAGAGGGCGGAAGATAATGAAAATCAGGATTCTCAGTCATCATCAGTCATCTTCAGCCATCCAAGCCGATAGATGGCATACAAAAAAAACACGTACCTTGTTGTATACCCTATGTGCGCGTGCGCGTTCTGTCCAGCTCAAGGTGTACATCGCAAACTAGAAAAGGGGCTTAACCCTAATATTACTACCTGGGTACCTGGGTACCCATTTTCGATTTCAAGTTTAAATTGAAATCATCCGTATTAATCTCCATTATTTAAATTATTTGAAAGGAAGGGAAATAAAAGGAAGACGGACATTTCTGTGAGAAGTAGTGATCGTCTATGAAGCTATTTGACAACTGTCTAAATATCAAATTGTAAGATGCAAAACAAACATAATATACTTGGGTATTTATATCCAGGTTGAGTTCTTGGGTAGCAACTAGTGTGAGAAATTCCGGGCAGTAAGATAGCGGTTAAACTACAGCCATCTCTGATATGCATTTTTATTATTAGAGTTTTACAATCTGTTTCGACGAATACGAATACCCAAAATCCGGAAAATATTTACGTAAACGAACTAATATTCAGAACATCCCTAGTAAGCGGATGGTTTTGGCGGTTTATATTACAAAACATCCACATATTCTAAAATAAATTATCTCAATATGCCATGTGTGGTTTTATTTAATACGTTAAGTATCAAAAATGGTGATTTAAAAGAAATATTTTATTTTATATACAACATTTTAAGAATGAATTATTTCATAATTTTATCGAATCGAAATATTTGAAAATCAAAATCTACTTTCACTTTAATCTGAAGGGGCCATTTTGTCAAACGACACATCCTTGGGGGTTGATTGGTTGATGTGGATGTTAATGCCTTTGCTTTTTATGCTACGAGAATATTGGTTTCTTCACTTTCATTTAGCGATTTAGTAACATGGTATTGGAAAGAATAGAGGTATTATACTTCCTATGAAATCTCGATTTCAGTACATTCGAAATTAGTTATCCTCAGTGGGTGCATTGAATTGTTTTTGTATATTGCTGCCTTTGCTTTTATACCCTCTAATAATACTCTTATCTGTGGACCTCTTATAAAATGATATTCACTTTTTTAATGCACTTTCGTAACAAAACTTACCCCAAAAGCCTCCGATAAAATATATACTGCGTTAAAACAATTTTTTGTCGTCCCTTTACCACTGTGTATTGCAGGTAGATAGAGACCCTATAAAACACCAGAGGAATTACCAGATCCAGGTGTTCAAAGCCCACCGAGTGCTCTTTAGTGCCCCCTGCCGCCCCCTCCCACGGACGAGCGCCCGAGCGGGGGGTTGTCCTCCCACCTAGCTACCCGACAGCCTCCGAACCACCCCAGAAGCCTCCAGCCCCGTGCCTAGTGTTTAATTCGCTCTCTAGCCGGCGCCACCGGCGATACCCGATACACGGCCTTTCAGAGCGGAACATCAGACAACTGTGTTTATTTTATAGGGATTTAAGATGAATCGACAATATTTTGTGAACATTTCTACTTTCTTGTGAACGTTGTATTATATCCGCGTAGACCTACCTTTCAATATGTTGGTAATTTAATATTTTTGTAAGATTAATACATTTATTCAATAATATTCTTGGAATTCTAAATGATTACACCTGTTTAACCTTTGACATACGTAAAGTGCCCGTCATATTCATTTGATTCATACGACAAAGAAAAAATGGGTGCGGGTAGCACTGTACGCGCATTAGAAGTCATACTTCTTTGGCAATCAAACCACTCATCTAAGACAAATATTTCAGTGTTTTGGACATCTTGCTAGAATTAAAGGTAGCCTGGAGAAGCTTGTTATGGTAGTCCACGTCGAGGATCGAAGACGAAGAAAAAGATCTTCGACTTCGACCAATCAAGTCAACCAAATCACTTACACCAACTTTTAAAACAGGAGTAACACCTGTTAACGCCTAATAAAGACTTCCTTTATACATACATACTCTTTGAGATATCTATTTTCTTCTTTCTTGCACAGTCTCAACTCATAGCTTAGGTAGGCCTTTGGGGTCGACTCATCGCGTTCTCAGGCTACATCTTCTTTGGTCGCTTTCATCCAGGCCGTTTCTAAGCAGGATATTGGAGCATTGAGTCATCCAGGAGTTCTTTAGTCTTCTTCTGTATAACTGTCGATGTAGCTCTTTTACCATTGCCAGCCTTGCTGTGAGACATCTATAATCTATCTTATTTAAAAATATTTTAAATTAATTCACCTGTAATTATTTTGGGTTTTGGTTATTTTGATGGTTGCATTTAGCAGCACCAACTCCCGTCAGCTGGGGTGACTTGGATAACTGATACCCCTTTAGAATTTTGATATTTACATAAAACTTATAAATGAGGCAACAATGAATTTGTACTAACAGATATTGATATTAATCGCTATGAAAAGGTATTTGTTCTCAAGAGCTTGTTTAAATAAGAATTGTAGATTGCTATAACAAACGAAAGAGATAAAATTTCTCACTTTCACAAAAACACTTCACAATTTGTCAAATGAATGAATACGTAGAACTATCGTAATGGCGCGAATAGGGCCAGTGTTGCCATAAGCCACGAAATGATTTTTAATAAAATGATTATTTTCAACAAACTTTTATATTAATAAATTTTCGCAAGATTATCAATGTCAGTCCACAAAATCAAAATCAAAACACTGGATAAAAATGGCGCCCCTTGTCGAATTTTCACAATACAATTTTTTTTGGCCTGGCCCATTGATATTATCAAGGGATCATGGCAGAGAGATACAAATGAATTACGTTAAAATAAGTGATGTTTTTGTTCATCACCAGTCACTGGATTTGATTTGAATTGGAGCACTTCTTCTAATTCACAATAATTTCGCAATAATCACTCGTCGTACTGAATTGCTGCTTCGCTTGTAAGGTACTCTCTTTATTATTGTTGCTGGTATTTCGCTAGACGCACTGTCGTTTCAGGTTTCCCTTTATCTGTGGCTTTGCCAAATCGTCGCAACTGAAACTGAGAATGTCATTTCGCGAAGCTTCAAGAAATGCACGCCTAGATTACATTTTAAATTAAATTTCTATTTTCTTTTTAATTAACGGTTAATTCTAATATTTGTTTACTTGGATATATCCACGCGACGTCCCTGTTGTTAGCCATCCTCACAAATGTGGAAGATTGCATTCATCTGTGCATTCCGCGAGTAGGTATCTAGCTACCCTCCATTGTGGCCTGTTTCCCGCCAAATAGGAGTCTGCATCCGCTTCCGCCGGATGTGCTTGCAATCCCCTAAAAGCCTTATTGACACACAGGGCCGGAAAACAAAGTGGATATTCAAAACCTGCGCCTTGCGCTATTGTTAAAGTGTTGTCGATGTGCTGTGCATATGTAGGGCATATGTGGGACACGGTAACTGCATGAAGATGAAAATAAACAACGCTTTATTTTGCATGTTTACAACATACATCGCTGAAGATAAAAGGAACTGTTTAAAGGACTATCGTTAAAAATTTAATTATGAAGATCCTGAAAAAACGGTTATTTTCAGTGCAAGTATACATACAAGAGACCCACTTGTATGTATCTATTGTTCTTGGTGAGGGAGTTGGACTTCTGCATAAAACATTTTTGTATAGATACATAAAAAAATATGTATTGTTTAATTAAATATTTTGTAGTGTTTATCGAATTTATTAATTGGTAAATCTCTGTTACGTTCTTTATTTCTGTAGGGAGACTTCTCAAATTTTTTATTCCTAAATATTGTAACGAGATGTGTAGTAATCAACGATTTTAATAATAGTGTCAAAGGTCGTGACTGCTGGGAGATGAATGAAAACATTGAAAATTAATTGGCGATTTATAAATTAATGATTAATTAATTAATAAATGCACAACGTCACTTTACACACATTATTTCGCAATATATCACTCGTATATTGATGCTTAACTATCGCTGGGTATCACTTGTAGAACATTCATTTCTCGCACATATTATATATCGCATTTATTTATTTCGCCACTTGGGTAAGTATTCGCCCGATCATTTCGCTCGATATATGTCGCTTCGCAATTCACGACTGGGCAAACCTGACCGTCGTCCGTGACTCATTTCGCATTGAAAGTTCTGTTAAAACATGACTCGCGGCAGCCTAGATCCGCGCTATTTATACCTAAAAGCTATATTATCGAACCTCCTAGATAATTTTAGTGTTTAGGAGAAGGTTTCCGTCGGTCCGTTTCTAGGCTGTTCCAGACGCTTCTATGTTATTGTCGTAATTGACATATTACGAAGAATTCTGTACGTAATCTCTTTTGCCATTTCTTTGCAATAGATTATAATTCGGCAATAAATTTTCTGAGGTAGCAATCACTGTGCGCATACCAATGGACAGCGATAAGCGATGGCTCATTCCTTGAATTTTTTGAACGATCGTTGTAATTTCGCCAACCAGCCGACCTACATACTACGACGTACCGAACGTACATTCCGTGATGTATTTAAACTTCATAATCAGTAGGAGCGACAGTCTAACCACAAAGTTAAAGCTTTAAATATTAAATATTTTTAATATTTAAAGCTTTAACTTTGTGACTAGACATTACAACAGTGTTAGTGTTAGTGTTAGTGTTAATTGAACACAAACGGTTTGGTAACACCCACTTTAGACCCCGCTCCCTCTCTCTCTCTCTCTCTCTCTCTCTCTCGTAGATTCCTTATCGTTCTGCAGGCAAGTTAGTGCATGCTTGTCTTTGAAAAGATTAATATGCACGTGATAAATATTCGTGAAAGGTTAACAATACTATGGTTGTGGTGTATAATGTTTTGAACATAATAGTGTAGTGTTGGTGCTGACGAAGAGACGGGCACGTCCCGAAACCGGTAGACCTGAAATCTGGTAGTGGTTTATACTAATTTAACCTACACTCTGTTATTAAATGAATATAAAAAATGTTTACCAATTTTTATTCCTACGATGTGAAGAACTTGCCTCGCTATTGGGTATATACGTAGAATTTACGAAAAACCACAATTCCGCCTATTTTTGATAAAAATCTCCTACAAGTCTTAGCTAAGAAAAAATGTAAAAAAAATTGAGTTTAAAAGAAAGAACGAAGAACTTAATCCATAAATTTATTTGGTATGGTTTATCAAGAGACGTGCGTTTGAAATATCTGAAGTTATTCCATCAGGACAATAAGATAAGTTGAATGTATTCAAGTGAGTTCCGCCCAGACATTGCAACAGGGCCGGACTAAAACTAAAAACGGACGAAAAAAACATTTTTTTAAATAACAAAATTAAACAATTTCTAGAAAATTATGATCAGCTGTTTTTGAATATTTAAAAATATTTTTAATACACATCATATTGATGGATTAAACTGATTGGAGAAACATGAATTACTCAGCCTTTTTGTGATATGTTTTTGGATATAAATGGATGGCAGAAACAAAAGTTTAAATTTTTATTTTTATTTATTTATTGAAATTAACGGACATAGTCCATATGACATGAACAATATATAATACATCAGAATAAAAATTATAGCAATTTAAATACAAAAGCAAGGACAAATGAAAATTACTAACAAGATGGAGACAAGGTCTGGACTATCTAATCAGAGATTCTTTAAATCTGGACAGACTTCCACCAAAGAAGTCCAGATCCTGTCTTGAATTTATAAGACGACATAGCCGTAATATGGAAGCATGAAATCCATAATTGGTTCTATGATGGCTATATTAATCAACATTGGTTACTTTCCTATATACATTTAACCCCGTTAAATATAAATAATATCAATTTGACGACACAATTAGTATTTAAAAAGTAATTCAGAAATATTTTATAAAATTTATAAATATAACACGATACAAAATAGTCATTTTTATTGGAGCAATTAGAAAATGTGTAGAAAATAAATTAATGAGTTATAAAATTATTTTTAAATGTATATTCTGTGAACACAATTACTGGATTTTGTCCACAAAGGATTACCCCTCCAATATTGTGTTTCAGAAAATCCAGTTATTGTGTTTCCAGAACATATGTTTGAAAGTGTCGTTAAAAATATATTCTATTTTAAAAAAGAAGTTTAAAAATTGATAATAATAATTTTCAGCCGCATTCTAATGTACATGATAATTTGAAGAATATCTTACATACATTGAAAGTAATCTTGCTTAATATTCCACTTCAAAATATACAGCTATCATTACCACGTATGAAATCTATGTATACTGTTTCATGAGAAAGGACTATAGATGTCTCTAGCATAGTCCATTGTGTTTGTCTTTTACTTTTTACGTGCAATATTTAAATTTTATTTTTAATATGTAGTCTTTCTAATGTTTAAACTTAAGAAAAAACTGTACAGGTAGTTGCTTCAAAACAGACCTTGTCTAGTGAAGCAACTACCTTAATTTATATGTATAAATTTACACGCAATAAATAAATAAATAAAATAAAAATTCCATTCGAATATATAAACTGATTTAGAACATACATGCCTACAACTTTAAAAAAATTGATAATGCGAGGATGTTCTTACGGTGGAATTGTAAACGGTAAAGTGATCAATTAAGCCAGCTCATAGAGATCATCAGCCCTGTGCCACCCTATAAAGACTTTCATACACATAAATAGCTTCGTCTCTGTGAGACTTTTATAATTTATCTTAATAAAGGGATTGTAAATCAAAACAAGTAAAACTTAAAGATAACTATGAAAATATGGGTTCCAAGGTCTATAATCTCACATCTAGCTATCTACGAATCTGGCGCTTATACTAAGCCTTATACTTAGCCATATACTAACTACATCAAAAGAAAGAGTGATTTTAATTGAAACGATAATTGAAGGCGTCCCTATAAAAATGTTTATATGCAAAAACAAAACTTTACAGGTGAGAGGAAAAACACTTTGTGAAATAAATAACTTTCCTTTTAACAGAATGTTAGTAAACTTAGTAAAAACCACTACCAGATTTACGGTCTACCGGTTTCGAGACGTACCCGTCTCTTCGTCAGGACTAACACTACACTACTGCATTCACAACACTATACACCACAACCATAGTATTGTAAAACTATCACCACAATTGTTCACATGCGTGTTAATCTTGTCAGAGAAATTGAACTACTGAACAATTCAGGGATCTAACGAGAGAGAGGTTTTTACTAAGTTTACTAACATTCTATTATTATGTCTAACCACAAAGTTAATGCTTTAAATATTAATAATATTAATAACTTGCCTTTTATTTATGTTTTCTTTGTTTTTTTTATGTTATTATCCAGTGACATCTTGGAAATGTCGTATTTCATCTATATCGTCATATTTGTTGCTACCAGATGAATAAAGATTCATAAATTTCCACGTTAGCTTTGTAACTTTTGATGTCGAATTTCAGCAAGATTGAGTTGAAATCGTGGAAAATAAATACCGCACGTGGTGCATACTCTTATATAAATCAATTTAAAATAATAAAATCACTTTTTGACCCTTTTTATAGTCCCTTATTGTATAATCAATTATTATTATAGTCAATTATTGAATAATCCGCTTACAGATGTTTACCTGGTGCTTAATTAGATAAGCCTACACACACCTGTCCAGCTAACTAATACTGTTAAGTGTTAATATACAGTCGTATATTCACTCTTATCTAACTATCTTATATAATATGTGTTGCGGTAAAAGTCTGAAAGTTTATTATGAAGTAAAAAAAATTAACTAAAACATACCATTCACAAAACTCTCAAAAATTGACCGTCAAAACTCTCAAAAAAGACGTTTCACTCCACTACTTCATCCTAGATACATAATATAATGTTAAATAATTAAATGTAAATAATTATATATAGAAATTCAAAGTACCTCGTCCGAGCACAAGAGCAATGGGAGCAAATGGAGAATTACTATGAATAACACAATTGTGTAATAAATATTATTGTATTTTTTTAAAATATTATATAAAATATAAAATAAATAAATAAAAAAAGTATCTTAATTAATTAATAATGCAAAATATTTTTAATCATAGAATCTTTCATCACACCAAGGCTTACAAAGTTTTTTTCGTCAAGTGAAATATCTGTGGTGGTTACAGGGTCCGCCGGCTGTATTTTTTTTTAATAATCGAAATTCAGGTGTGATTTTGAATGGCTGCATCGATTGGTTCGGATCTGTCGCGGACATTGTTACGAAAAATGGCGCCGAAAGCGATTCTGGCCAAAGCAATGGGCGGCCGAGTTATTACCTTCACTCGTAACTCGATAGGGGCCGCCTCCCCGGGGTGGGGGGGGGTCAAGGTGGGGGGGGGTCACGAGGGGGGGGGGGGTGAATTTATCACACGGGGGATGTTTTGCTTTATTGAAGCGCGCGACACGTGTTGTGATTTCATAAATTGATACGTTTTTAAAAACGAAAAGTTATTTATTTATTTATTTAATTAATTAATACACGGTACAACGTACCATTAAAGAAACAATATATATAAACATGTTTAGATTGATAGGTAATAATAAAAAAAGGAGATAAGGTATAATTCTATCAAAAAAAATTAATAAAGTGATATATAAAGAAAAATAAAACATTACATAACGTGAAGTATAACAAAATTACATCAAATGAAATAATAGTTATCAAATCAAATATGAACGTCAACAATCAATAAAACTACAACAAATTAAAATAATTATGTCTGAAATTCAAGAAGCAACAAAATTACAACAAAATGAAATAATTGTAAACAAATCAAATCTAAAAATCAAGAAGCAATAAAAATGACAGTAAAATAAAATGAAATGTAAAATTCAAAAATCTAAAAACAAGAGATAGACATGACATCAATAACCAATTATAAACGACCGAATTCGTCCAGAAGAGCTTTCTTGTAGGCGGCTAGTGTTGCCGAAAAAACATCCGATAGGTAGCCGTACTCGTTTCCTAACCTATGGAGCTTTCTAATAGGTGAACTATAGAGATAATTTACACTAACATGCGGGCTGTTAAAAAAATGTAGAATTTGAACACAGCCTTTTCCTGTTATTTTACGTTCTTTTAAATCTCGCGCCAGGAATCCGCTTATAGATACATAACCCACTTTAGACCCCGCCCCCTCTCACTCTCTCTCGTTAGATCCCTGAATTATTCAGTAGTTCAATTTCTCTGACAAGATTAACACGCGTGTGAACAATAGTGGTGATATTTTTACAATACTATGGTTGGGGTGTATAGTGTTGTGAATGTAGTAGTGTTGGTGTTGACCTGACGAAGAGACGGGTACGTCTCGAAACCGGTAGACCGTAAATCTGGTAGTGGTTTTTACTAAGTTTACTAACATTCTGTTAGATTTAAGTTCTTTAAGTTCTCATTGCTACTTCGGCCGCTGTCTTCCTTTATTTGTGTTAAACGAAACGGATATTTTATACGAAGAAGAAGAGAAGAAATAATCAGTTAGGCCCACACCTCCGCTGTGATAGGACGCTTCTCTAATGACGCTGGCGACTTCAGCGAAACGTCGAGATTTCATTCTCAGTGTAATATACGGTTCGTATTTAATATCCGTTTTATTTATCACATAAATATGTCCAATGACCGTAATAATAACCTTAACTATTAGGTCCTTACATATGAAATTGATGTTTAGTATGGGAGGAACATAAAGCCGATTTTTTTTATTATAATATATTTATTTAATCAAAGTATGTACCATTGCTATCTATGCACTTTTGCCATCTCATAGGTAGTTCATCGATCCCTTTACTAAAAAAACCATTCGGACAGGAATCAATAAAATCTTTGAAGGCGGTTTGGACTGCCCCATCGGAGTTGAATTTTTTCCTTTGCAAGAAGTTATCCAAATTTCGAAAAAAATGGTAATCTGTTGGGGCAAGGTCCGGAGAGTACGGTGGATGTCTTAGACATTCCAATTGAAGCTCCTCTAATTTGGTAGCCGTCTGTTGTGCAGTGTGTGGTCTAGCGTTAGCATGAAGCAGCAGTGGCCTAGAGCGATTAACCAGCCTCGGTTGTTTAGCAGCTAGCTTTTCCATCATGGTTTGCAGTTGCTGACAATAGACATCTGCCGTAATCATCTGACCAGATTTAAGAAAGCTGTAGTGAACGACACCAGCACTAGTCCACCAAACGCTCACAAGTAACTTTTTTGGAATCAATTTTCGCTTGGGGCATGGTTTGGCTGGTTCGGCAGGGTTCAGCCATTGCGATGAGCGCTTCCGATTATCGTACAGGATCCACTTTTCATCACAGGTAATGATTCGATTTAAAATCCCTTCATTATTGTGCCGGTTGAGTAATGCAACGCAGCAGTCAACGCGCGTTTGTTGATTTGCTTCACTCAATTCGTGAGGTACCCACCTTTCAAGCTTTTTCACCTTACCAATTTGCTTCAAGTGGATTAAAACAGTTTTATCACTAACACCGCAGCCTGCAGCTAACTCGGATGTGGTTTGCGATGGATCCGCTTCCACAATAGCCTTCAATTCTTCATTATCAACTTTGGTCTCCGGCCGTCCACGGGGCTTGTTCTGCAGGTCGAAATTTCCAGAACGAAAACGTTGGAACCAAAAACGCACTGTGTTTTCTTTTGCGGCACCGTCGCCATACACATCATTAATCCTTCGAGCCGTTTCTGCAGCACTGGTGCCACGGTGGAACTCGTATTCGTAAATAACGCGATATTTCAAGTTTTTCATTTTGTAAACTGAGTGACGCAAAGAAAAAAACAATTGAGGAAAAAACAAATGAATTATAATTTTCAAAACACAAATACATGAGTAAATAGCTGTATAAATTTGGATTTGGAATTCCTAACCAAAGAGAAGATATTTGAGATCAAATTTGCCAGTACGGCAAAACGCCAATTTCATATGTAAGGACCTAATATTTAATAGTTGTCCTCCTTATTCACTTACTTACTTACTTACTTACCATCACGCCGTTTCCCCGTGGGGGTAGGCAGAGAGAATAGAGCGCCACCCTCTCCTGTCCTGACATACTACTCTCGCCTCATCCACATTCATACATCTTCGCATGCAAGCTCGCCGGTTGTTGAGGTTTCTAACGGGACCATCTTCCAGTATCTGGTTGATCTGGTCAATTATCGTAATTGTCTTATTCACACTCTTCTTTAATGCAGTGTCCGCGGTTCACAATAATAATGTGTTTTCTTTAATATAAACATACGTTAGATAGGTCTGCGGTTAACATATTCTATTTTGGGTTTTTCATCTTGCAGGTTTTGCTCAGTTACACAGCGTACTATGACAGAGATGTACTTTACTATTATATGAGGGGATCAGAAGCAAAAACTCCACAACTCGTGTGACATGTACTTATGGCAAAACGTGTTTGAATATGATTAAAAGTGATCTCAGATTTTCACGGCCGTTCAGATACTTCTGTGTGTTGTTTTCTGGGATATTCTGCCGTGTATATCTGACCTCTCTGGCCGACGTTTCGGATCCCTTGCAGGGTCCATTATCAGGGATGATGTGCATCATCATCATGATAGATGGATCATGATGAACATCAGCCGTGATGATGGACCCGCAATGGGATTTGAAACTTCGGCCAGAGATGAACTTTTTAATGAGATAGAGAACTTTATTAAGAGATAAACATTTACTTTAATCTTTTCAACTACTTTTTTTTTAAATTCACTATCCAATTCAAATTTTTTTTATATTGTCTATAATATAGAATTAACACCAAGATTAAATTTGTAAATAATTAATTATTATTATTACTTATTTTTTATTGGCACAAATATTTATTCATATGATAAATACTTTATACAAATAATAAATATTCTTGCACATATACTGTACCCACTAGAAGAGTACTGTCTGCTATAATACAGTAAAATACTAGTGTAGCAGGCAGGGCGTTAAATTAATGTAGTGTTTACTTTGCTGACAAGACTCCCAGCAACAATGAAACATAGTTATATAATTTTGTAAACATTATAAAAAGTTGTCACTTATGAATGTGAAATAAATCTATCTATCTTTCTAAACGGCAGATGTATACGGCAGAACATCTCAGAAAACTACACATAGAAGATTGAATATGATTATCTGCCAAAGAGTGTGAATTTCACGATTCATACTTAATTTTGAAAGCATGTTTTAGAAGCATTTTATCAGGAGCATATTCGTTTTAAAATCTACGCACTGGCTTTGAAATCAATAAAAATGTTTAACTAAATTTCATCAATTGAATAGTGGGACTTCGCTTTAAACTCTTCGTATAATATAAAACGCATTAGCAAAATAGAAGCGTATAAAAAAAAAGTAACTCATAAAAACCAAGTTTTTATTATACTCCCTTTTTTTGTAAAATATAACAACAATTAAAGACGAATTAAAACATATAACATAACACTAAACTTACAGTAATTTAATATATTTCTAAAATGTCAGATGTTTTGAGCTTTGATAAGACACTCGGGCCGCTATGCTAGTAAGCAAACTTTTCTAATGATTCCAATTTGAAAAAACCAATAAAATTTCTAAAAATCTAAAATTATACTATAATTATTAATTTTCGTTCAACGAAAATTTTATAGATCTTCTTGATCGTCGCCACGAGTCTACATGCCAAGTTTCAGCTCGATTGGATCACGGAAAAAGGTTTAAAAATCGATATAAAGTTTTTTCACCCGGTAAAGTTTTTTTTTTTTTTTCAAGCCAAATGATAAAGGGAGTAATAAATGATAGTTTCATACACGTATAGCCTTCAAACGACTTTTCATAATAATTAAATGTCTTTGTAATAATTATCTCTCAAAGCTTTAAGGCTTTCGGCGTAATCTTAAAAGTCTGCGAATGACTTCCGATATCTGTGCGCGAGGGGGTAGGTACTACCCCCACAGTCTCTTTGTAATGTGGATCATATTCCTCTGGGCAGGGAGGCCGGCTCCGTAATATGAGGTCCGGATTAATCCCTGAAATAATTACGTCTTCCCTGAAATTACGCTCCTTATCAGCTTCTTCCTGATGTCCCAAAAGTACTAATTTTCCGGGAACTTAATATTTGTCGGGTGGGTCTCAGATGAAAATTATTTATTTGTACTTTACCGGTGGAGAAGCAATAGTCTTCTTCTTCAAATATAGCATTTTTTTTTCTTTTTATACTAATAATAAATTAAAAAAATACATATTAAATAATAAAGATAAGGATAATTTTAAAAAAAAAATCGGGAGTTTATAAATTAATTTGTAATGATTGTGATTATTTTTATAAAGGTAAAACGTGTAGATATTTTGAAATTAGAGTTAAGGAACACTTAAGGTGTTTAAATAGTAATAATTTTTCTGAATTTTCTAGCCATCTTTTGGCTATGGATCATTCTTTTGATATTAATAAGGGTTTTCAAATTTTACATACAAATTATACAGAATCACAATTTGGTAAATTAGAAATTTTGGAAATTAGAAAGAGTGTAAATTGTAAATTGAATGTTATAAATAATTAGGTCTCTTTTGCAAATAGTTATGTTTTAAATTTATTTTCATGTTAAGTAGGTACTTTATATTATCATTTTTCATATATAACTTTTTAATATTTTGATCTTTACTTCAATTTTTAAATATTATTTTTGTTATCCTGACGAAGAAGCTACTGGCTTCGAAACTTGTTGAATTTTTTTTCAATAAGTAAGTGGTTTTAACAAAGCTAATTTATATCAATTATAAGCAATAGTCTTCTTGTTTCAGTTTTACGATATGTTCTGAAATGTGTTCACGACATTGCTGACCAGAACAACCTAACATAAACTACCTTACTTTTATGATTCTGCCAAAGTATATCATTAAAATTGCCATATTGAAAGTATTCATCATACACTAACAGTAAACTAGCCGTTAATTCTGATATTCATTAACACAAAACAAAAACAAACAAAAAAATCAAATACATATATATTTTTAATATGTAAAGCATTAACTTTGTATATTTTCGATGTTTATAGCGTTAAGTTTGTGGCTGGACACAATGATTAATATCAATTAATCATTGTGTCCACCACAAAGTTATATATATATATATATATAATATTATATATAATATATATATATATATATATATAATAATATATATGGTCTGGAGCTCGAAGAAATCATTCTCAAGTCTCCTCGGTAGGTAACGTCGGCTTTTCTACGCCCGTGACTCGTATAATATCATTATTTTTCAGGGTAATGAATGACCCGTACAACACCAATTAAATAAATATTTGTTTGATGAAATGCTTGTTAAAAAAAATAAAAAAATAAATAAGAGAATTCTGAACAAATCGTGAGCTTTCACACAACAAAAGCGAGTGAATTATGACGTTGATTAGTGGCCCTCGACCACCAGCTCTCGGCAACTTGCGACGGATGTTTCCCTGTACCTGGTTGTATCTTCAGTGTGCACTTCGGCTGGAGGCTGCATCGTGAAGGACTTTGCTAAAAACAGGTGACACTTTGCAAGTGTCTACCCCGAGCAGACCGACTCCGAAGATGACGGGGTGAGAGGGATTCTCAAACTATTCTCGGTGTTAAAATTATATCTCTCACAAAAGTGTTCGAAAAATATAAGCTCCTTTTAACTCTCAAGACCAAGCTGGCCTACTGGAAGAACTGGAAGTCTGGATGAGGAAGTACGCACAGATTCCGGTGACCCAAGAAAAATAAATTTTCAAGCGTTTTCCACACAAAACTAACTTCTTCACTGAAGGTACAGAAGTAAAAATATCTCGTTTTATAGCTTAAAGACCACGTTTGACATTTAAAATTATATTATTAATTTGCGTTCAAAATTACTTTGGTTGTAAAACAAAGTTTGTGATTTGAACAATGAACATTTCAAAGATTTCAAAGATTACCAGTGCGATCGACAAAATATACAAAAACAGGATCATAGGGACAAGGATTCAGAAAAGGCCACCTATATTCACATCTGAACTACAACGACAGCTCAGGACCCGGTTGAAAGCCGTGCACCAGAGTGTCAATTTTCCGCGCCTGATTTCTCACTAGCAAAAGCTAACCAATCTAATATCGGCATTGCCTGTATACAGGGTGTCCCATATCTCGACGTCAAGCCGAAATCGGATGAGAGTTATCAGAAAAATTTTTCAAAAAAATCTAAGTCATGTGTTTTAAAAATTATAGGCATTTAAAAAAATCTACACCCTGTGACGGTCTTTTCACTCCTGTTGCTACAAATCTTTATTTTTCTTATTTATTTTTATTTTTGTGTAATCCTGAATAATGCTTCTGTAAACTTTTGTTCTAAATTCAAAGCCAACTGCTTCAGCTTGGAAGAAAATGTAACTTTTTGACCAAACCAAGTATTCAAAATCAATACTTTGCTCAGTTTTAACTGACTGTTTTTTTAATATTTTTCTGGTAACTATTACCACCCGATTTCGGCTTGACGTCGAGGTACGAGACACCTGTATGTATATATAATCTTTGCGGATGTTGTTAAACATTTAAATTACTAAAAATGTGACAATTTCATCACCATGACTATTGGCTCATAATATCTGAAGAGTCTTGGCTTCCTCAAGAGTCTTCCTCCATTGATTTCATGTCTTACGCTGGTTCTGAATCTCTAAGGCAGAAGATTTCACGGGGTCTTAGTTTCAGTCTCACTTGTTTGTATTATTATTATTCTTTAAATTCTGTGGGGTTACCCCATACACAGCCACTCTCCCGAGCAGACCATCAACGCATACATGGTATAGGCGCGGATTCGTCAGCAGTTCACTCAGCAACACGAGAACGGCGAGGTCATACCCCCAGTACCACACTGTCGCAGGCACGCGCCCTGCAGGGGCACGGGGCGCGAGTGATATCAGCGGGAAGCAACGAAGGTGACGAATCCTCCATGCACACGCGTGCCAGGTTGTACACCCTTGGACAAGTAGGAATCCTTTGTTCACAAATAATATAAAAAGCGGCCCATATCCTATGTGGGCATGTCAGTCCTTCGTAGACCTCCGGCGGATGGCCGGAGGCTATGGCCCTTACTTGTTTTACCGAGATAATAAATCATCAAATATTTTACGCCTTTGGAGCTTTTCCGTCGTATGACGGTGGTGACCTTAAAGCAACTGTTCCCAAAGCATCTCCAAACCACCCAAAATTTCTTTTCTTATTATTTAGTAAATTAAAACACAAAATATTATCAATTCATTGAAGTCTAGCACGAAAAACATCAGCTCTTAAAAAATGGTATGAATTTAATTTTTTTGAATATTCAGAGGGTGTTTTACATTTAGATTCTTTCTTAAGAAACCTTTGCTTTAAGAAGTATTGTATTAAGGCGCTCAAGCCTCCGCTCAGGGGCAGTTCCATTGTTGTACATTTAGTTGTGCATTTAGTTCCAGGTGTGAAGATGAGTGGGGAGAAGGCGGGACCCCTGGGGGGGGGGTGACCCCAGGGGGTAGGTGGCAGCGAGTTCTGACGGAGGGAGTGCAGCTCGTTGAACCGAATGTTGTTTTAACAAATTATTGTTGAAAAGAAAATACTTATCTCGGTGTACGTTTTTGGAATACGTTTGGACGTGAAATTTTTTATTTGGTAAAAGGACCATTGTTTGGAATACGAATCCCATGGTTCGTCAAATGGTTCGTGCTTACGTTCTCATTCTTGTTCGGTTACGTTCGGCACAGGAAAAATGAAATACTATGCTAACAGCGGAAGAAATTATTTATTTCTTTTTGACGGACTTGGCGTTTACATTGCAGAGAATTAAAGAGTTATGGTTGTTATTACGGTCGTTAGACATATTTAACTGTAAATGGTTAGGGATATTTTATACGTACCGTACGTTTTTCCGAGAAACTATTCTCGACGTTTCGTTAAAGTCGTATTCAACGTCAACAGGAGAGCGACCTGTACCCACGGAGGTAAAGGGCGAACTGATTAGTGTTACCGGGGGCGTAAATTATATGCACTTTGTTGTGGAGTGTTGAGGAGTGGAGAGCATATAATTCACGCCCCCGGAAACATTAATCAGTCCGCCCTATACCTCCGTGGGTATAGGTCGCTCTCCTGATGACGTTGAATACGACTTCAGCGAAACGTCGAGAATCGTTTCTAGCAAAAGCATACGATTCGTATAAAATATCCTTAACCATTTACAGTTAAATTGTAGAGAACAATAATGATTGATTATTTGAAATATTTAAGTATTTACTATGCTATCTCTACTTGAGTTTTTAATTTTTTTTTTTCACAACTAATTTCAAGAGAATCAAAACCTCTCATCGATTCTTTGA
The DNA here is from genome assembly GCA_016648135.1 of Agrypnia vestita. Classification (NCBI taxonomy): domain Eukaryota; kingdom Metazoa; phylum Arthropoda; class Insecta; order Trichoptera; family Phryganeidae; genus Agrypnia; species Agrypnia vestita. The sequence goes on from JADDOH010005007.1 coordinate 24,132, forward strand.
GACTTGTCGATGAGAGATTCTGATTCTCTCAAAACAAGTAAAAATTAAAAACTCAAGTAGAGATAACATAGTAAATATAAATAAATATATTTAATAATCTGTTTATTTCTTGTTTTTTATGCATTGGAATAAGTTCATTCATATTTTTTCCATGCATAGAAATTGTTCATTCTGTGCAATAGAAAAAGAAGACGGAAGTAGGTTTTAAAATTCTTGAAATCCTAGAAAAAGGAGAAAAACAAATGTTGTCCGAGCCCTAAACATCAGATTGTGTAGAAGTAAATGACACGCATATTCAGTATCACAAAACCATGTGATAGAGGACTACATTCGAGAAAGAAATCCGGATATTCAACTATATAGCTTTGGTAATCTTTGGCGAAAAGAATCGTTGAAATACCAGGTCGGAACCGAGCTTCGCCTGAAGAACAATGCAGTTTATGGGCGTTTACCTTTGTTCTCGCGGTGTGAAGTTCTTCGCTGGAGCAAGCTCTGTTTGCTCTCTGTCTTCTGATGATGCTCATTTGTGCTGCTCTTTGCCCAGCCGCCGGTGACCTGCAGGAGCGAACGTGGGGAAGTAATTGCGTTAGTGGATTTTATTCTCCGGCCGAGAGCGCTTTTTATTTCAGACAATTGAAATTTTGAAATGCATTTATTTATTTTATGCGCTTTTACGTTTTGTGTGCATGTTATCGATCAAGATTATTTTTTTTTTAGATGGGTGTTGCGATAATTTTTGTTAAAGTGTTAAGGTCGTTATTACGGTCGTTAGACATATTTAACTTTAATCCGTATGTATTACCGAGAAGCGAATCTCGACGTTTCGTTGGATACTTATCCAACGTCATCAGGAGGACGACCTTTACTCGCGGAGGTGGAGGTCGGACTGATTAGGTGCTGCTTTCTAGGGTGTAAATTGTATGCACTTTGTTGTGGAGTGTTCTCTTCTTCTACAATAGAGGTCGCCAGTGTGCAATATGTACTAGTTACGTCGGCGGATTTTACTGCGACTTCTCTCAAGGGTTGAATCAGTGTCGTTAGAACAGGGCGCCAAATACTTGATAGTTTGTAACTGTCTTCTCTATTGAAATTGGATGTTTGTTGTATTTCAATGGACTCCCTCACTAATCTGGGTATAAGGTACGGTTCTGTTGATAAGATTTTTGCCTTGTCAAATCTGATGAAGTGACAGAGATTCCATTTGGATGCATGTTCGCAGATTGCCGATGTATTGGAATTGTTTTTTTTTAATTGCTCCAATGTGTTCCATCAATCGTGTAGCGATATTGCGTTTGGTTTGTCCTAAGTAGAAAGCTCCACAATCGCATGGCACTCTGTATACACTTGTTTGCTTTGTACAAGGCTTATTAAGTACCTCAATGGGAATTTATGTGGAACTAGAAGCTTTTTAGAATTTTACATTGTGGAAAGGAAACCGCGGGAACCTTTCTCAAGAGTCGATCATGTGAGGACATTTCTATCCGTTCTTATAACTATTTTTATTAATTATTAATTAAGTCCTTATTAAATTCTCTAAGAAAAATAATACCTCTCGTGATAAGTCCTTATAACTTATCACGATTGCGATGTCGCATCAGTTATCATTACCTGCCACCGACACTTACTGCAGACCAGAAGAAGGAGATCGAGGTGATGGCATGGATTTATTTAAATAAGAAATCCTTACTAGGGTTCTTTGGGGGAAGCGTGTGTTCTCTTCTTTTGTCTGTTGTTCCCAGATGTGGGAAAGAAGGGCTCCACCCACGTTTAGTAGTGATCGATGAGTATGGTCACCACCCGTTATGTAATGGGAATTTTGATGAATTTATTTACTCGATAAAACAATTACAAGTTAAACATAATTACAATAATAAAGACTTGACGGAACAGAGAATCTGTAATTGAGAGTCTGACATGCCCGTATAGGGCGTTGGCTATTTTTATATGTTTTGGGAACAAATAACTCTCTTGAAGTCCGGTGGTACTCGTGTTGGCTGATCGCTGTCGGTGCTCGGCTGTTGGTCCGCGTTTCTATGCACCGATGTTTTGTCTGCGCAGCAGACGTATGTGTATGTGTATGTGTGCCCTCCGTTTCGTCAAGGGCTCAGTGTTCCTGCATACATGCGCGCGTGTGCCGTGACCTAGATTGGTGGTTATGTATTTATGGGGTGAAACGCCATAGTTATATTTAATTGCACCACGTTATTAGGTCTTTACCTATGCAATTGCCCTTTTATACATTAAAAAAAAATATTTTAAAAGTAATTAAAGTACTAGCCATTGTTGTTAATGCACTTTTTCCATTTTATTTGAAGTTCATTAATGCCTCGGCTATGGAAATCCTGGGGACGGGAAACGATGAATATTTTAAAAGCGTTTTTCACCGCCTCTTCGGAACCCTTGTAAAGACTTATCCATTTACCGAAAAAAATTGAAGTGTGTATGCAAGATCTGGCGAATAAGGTGGGTGCAGGAGGGATCCCAGTCGGAACCGCTATAATTTTAAGATGGTCCGTTGTGCAGTGTGTGGGCGAGCGCTGTCGTGGAGAAGTTGTGGACCAGAACAATTGACAGGTCTCGGGTGTTTGATAGCGAGATTGTCTATGATCTTTTTCAATTCTTGACAGATATCTTGAGTCAGATCTCTTTTTTTTCAGAATTTTTGGCGCGCATACCTAAAAAGGTTCGCCATCCCTGCTCCAGAGAAACGAACTCAAAAATCCCTTCGAATTGTGTTAATATTAATTTAGAAACAAAGAGTTTAATTGGACCCAGTTATGCATAGTTATCCAACCCAAAAAAGAAACAAAAACTCAATACATCGATATTTAATAATTTCACATTTTTTGCGGAGGGCTCATTGTACAGATTTTTTTTATGAATTTTAATGTAATGACTAGAAAAAACTTTTATTTACAAAGATATGGCGCGTTTTATGATTGGATTCTTTCTATAAAATGTCTAAATGCACGAAAAATAGTACTTATTTCTATGTGGGTTCTAAGTTCTATGAATTTGATAAAGCATAAAGTAAAAAGTATTATCTGAGGCGTAGAAAAGGTTCAACCCTCTTACATATTTCTACAATATTATTGTGGTAGGTATAGTAACAGTAGAATTAAATGTTACATAATACGTCCATAGCAAATTCATGTTTTTAACCATTTTTTTTTGCGAAGAATTTGTAAATTTCAAGACGCAGAAAACTGTCAAGCCACCTTTTTTAGTTTAAGAGTTAATTTAATTAATTATGGCTGTTATTGTTTTTGAGATTACAAAAAAAAGTAACCCATAAAAACCAAATTTTTATTATACTCCCTTTCTTTGTAAAATATAACAACAATTAAAGACGAATTAAAACATAACATAACACTAAACTTACAGTAATTTAATATATTTCTAAAATGTCAGATGTTTTAAGCTTTGATAAGACACTTCATGCTTTGAAGATTAAATTCTAAAAACATTTGTCAGTCAATTTAGATTTTCGAAATTCGTAGTGAAGTACCTATTATATATACCGACGGAGTAATTCAAATTTAGAAAATATTCCGCGACGTTATCATGCCGCCGTTGCTAGTAATCAAACTTTGGTAATGATTCCAATTTGAAAAAACAATTGAAATTTCTAAAAATCCGAAATTATACTTTAATTATTAATTTTTTTAACGAAAATTTGATATATCTTCTTGATCGTCGCCACGAGTTTGCTTGCAAAGTTTCAGCTCGATTGGATCACGGAAAAAGGGTCAAAAATCGATCCAAAGTTTTTTCGACGGCAAGTCGGCAAGCAAGCAAGCAGACGCCACGAGTTAATATAAAGAGAGTAAAAACTATGTCACTTAGAGCTTGTTGGTCTTGTGGTTAGGCCTCGTGATACAAAGATCGCGGGTTCGAACCTCACTCCAGACCAGCAAGTTAGCCCTATTTTCATAGTACAAGCGTTTAGCTTAGTTTGAAAATAGTAAGAATATTGATGTGACACGTATTCCGTGTTCGCATCTCTATTTAAAAAAAAAGAAAGCTTAGATGCTTTCAGCGCATAAAGATATCATATTGAGCTGTCCAAACCCGTACATAACTCACTTTTAGCATTTTGCGAGTGGGATACTTTTTGCATAACTGCATAACGTCCAATTTAGAGGATAAATTATTGGACTAGGGGGTGGAAGATGCATCCCTGGTCTTGTAAAGTTCTTCATAAATAAATTTAATAATTCTTCGTAAAAGTGTTTAAATAAATTGAAACCTTTTTAAATGCCAATCCACGTGTGTGGGAAATATAATTCGCAATTTAGATCATGAAATTATCACAGGTGATTCTATAAAGCAATCAACGTGTTTACGTAAGTTTAGCGTCAGATGGCGCTGATAGCTTTAGCAACAGATATTTCGACTGCCCCAACGAACGAGGCAGTAACCCAATATTTTAGGTATTTGTACCATTTTAGTACCATTTTGAGGTTTAGGCCATGATTTCCTACTTACAGCAAAGACAGCAGTATCTCAAATGGAATATTTAACAAATAAAAATATGAATTTTACGAAACTAGTAAATCAGTTAACCATTTTTCTTCCATGTAATAAAAAAGTAGGTAGGAATTTAAATTATAATAAAATATTTCAATTAATAGTAAGATCGTCTCAAATATTACCTACATACACAAAAAAAATTGAGAATATTCAAAAAAGAATTATAAAACTTATAAGTGTGCCCCTGAAAAATCGATTTATTTGAGTTACTGCCTCGTTCGTTGGGGCAGTCGATTTATTAACAATATAAAATATTTATTTTGTAAATTACGTAATAGATGGCGCTAATTGATTTAATAAAGTAGATTTTTAAGAAGGTTATTTTTAACGATGCGTCGTAAAATTAGGTTTACTTTCATTGGTTTACGTTATCATTACAATTATGCATTAATTCCTTTTATATTGTAGCGGAGCTAGTCCATAATAGTTTACATGAAGATTGCTGCCAAAATTATGAATCGAAAATGTATAAGCAGCAATACCATAATATCAATAGTTATGGAGATAAGTGACATGTTTGCACTTTTTCTTATTCGGAAGAGTCTTCTTCATTCAATTTTGAAACAAAAATATTGTATACACTTTGGGTGAAAAGTCAACAGTTAAGGAGATAAACGGCAACAAATTGAGCATTTATTCAATAGTTTTGTCTAATTTACAGTAAAACTTTGGCCTTTAATTAAAGAAACTAATATCGAATATTAAAAATTCATCGACGAACGAAACGAAATAAATGACAGTAACAAACACCATAGATAACGAATGTTTATCTATAATTCTTGCCAAACAACATCACAACCAATCACATCGCGTTTTAATGGAATCGTATTTTTTAAAGATTTTTATTCAAAAGTTATGAATGAAAACATTATCCCACAGCATCCATACTAAGTTACAAAATACAATTTATTTTTCTGAACCTATTTTAAATATTTATAGATATCTGTAAAATGCGAAATTACCCTATTTGCGACCTTGAAACAACCAACCTAATTACACACATTCGAGCACTTACTTGTCCACCAAAAACTGTATTACATAATATTGAAATTAAATTAAACTTCGTTGAAATAATTTGTTTTCAAATTGTAATAAAACGTTTTATCCGACTGTTTCATTTGAATAAACAACTTTACAAATCTATTAAATTTATATCCACCCGGACCCAAACCCATTACAAAGTTGACTTGATAAAAGTTTTTAATAGAGCACCATCTGTTGGGCGTTTTCTGCACTACGCTTTTAAATAATTCTCCGCGCAATAGGCGGCGCTAGCGGCGCTCATAATGGAAACACTTTTTAATTTTTAGTGCTTCAAGAGGATCATAAAATATATTTTTTGGTGCTTACAATATAACATTTTAGGAAAGAAAAAAAAACGTTGTGTATAATAATGCTTGCTTTTTCTTAAAACACTTTTTACAATATTTCTATTAAAAAAATGCCTTGTAGAAAAATTCTAGTCGAAATTTCTACAAGTTTTAATAGGTAATTTTATTTGACCTGAACCTGAGAACTGTCTTTGATAGCATTTCTATGTTGTGGTTTGATACCTTGAGTTGGAACATAGCTTGACATATTAGAATTTAAAAGGGTTCTAGGTACCTACTTCATTAAAATAATAATAAATAGATATTCATTAAGACGAAACTATGTATCATCGTAAGAACATCCCCACATTATCTTTTTTTGTAAAGTTCTATATAGATATGTTCTAAATCTGAAAACCTTCCGTTTATTTCAATGGACTATGCGAAGAGACATCTGTTGTCTTTTATCGTGAACTATTTAGTATACATGGATTTTGCAGCTGGTAATGATATCTCTATATTACTTAATTTAAACACTTCTCATCATCATCTTCATCCCCTTATCTTAGTAGGATCGGAGGCCCGAAGACTCGACAAGGTGTATCAATATTCCCTTGTCTTGCGCTGCTTCTGCATGAGTCAATCAGTCTAGACCCATTTTGTTTTCATACACATTTTTCTGTTGCTTCTCCCAGCTTAATCTGGGGCATAGATAAGATAATATAATAATCTGGGGCGACCACCGGTCATCTTCCTTCCAGGGTTGCCAGGAGGATTCTTCTTGGTATTCGTTCCTCTGGCATTCTTAGCATATTTTACACAATTTACACAAATCTATAAGATGTGCTTAAATATTTTTAACTGCAATGTGTTTCTTCTTCTTTTCACTACTTACAATCATTTTCTTCTTATTACTAAAATTTCTCTTTTTATTTTACACAAATCTATCATATGCACTTGAATCTTTAACAGCAATCTAAATTAACACAATTATATTATACGTACTTGTACCTTTTAACTGTATATATGTCTTATGTTATTTTTTTAAATTTATATTTTGTAAAAACTCATAAGGGCATTAAATAAATAAATAATGTATGTCCAAGCCACCTCATTTGCGATTTTTCTATGTGTAGGAGTAGGGTTTCATGTCGAGTGTGTGCCTAAAGCCATGTATTCACTAGGGGACAAATCGCAAAACATTCCGCGCGGCATGTCGCATCAACATCTACGCTTATGTTTCGGGGACAATGGCGCGGTCATTTGACGTGTACACACTGGGACTCACATATCTTGTCGCGGAAATGTCACCCGATGAGTTATGATGACAGCTGCGGTATCTCATTTGGCGAAAACGGGGTTCCGCGCAATTCGAAATGTTTTTTTGGGTCGCAATCTCAAATTAACGAGGTTTTACTGTAGTAAATTGAATATTATTAAAAACAAGGTTCTTTTTGCAAATAATTATTGTTTTACACACGTCGCGGAAATGTCGCCCTATGAGGTTATGATTACAGCTGCGTATCTGTTTATGTTAATGAGTTTATTGAAACGTAAGAGGAGAAAAAAGAGGAGAATGCGAAATTATTTACTGCAAAGAGAAAGAAGGACGGACATTCTATGCGATCTTCGATCGATATAGCTCGATGAGTTCAAGAACAATTTCGTTTCCCCACATTGTCATCTTGACAGATACAGCGCATGCGTATTCACTTGTAAACATACCACGTGGTACTGACGATCCGCGTAATGTTGCAGTGAGCTCGTTTGGATACCGTGCGCATGGCAACGTTGCCACGGCACGTAGAAATGCCGGGCTATGCTGTGCGCGACGTCGCGGAACAGTGCACGACGTTGCTACGTCACGTAGACTCTATGTCGCGCGTGCTGTTGAAGGACAATTTGTCCCCTAGTGAATACATGGCTTTATGTCGGCACTTCTCACTCTGTTAAACAATTCTATAGGAGAATTAATAAATATGTATTTAGGAAGAACTTTACAGGACAAAAATCGATAACACAGTGATACATCTTCCACCCTCTCATACTATTTATACCATCCTTTGTTCCCAAATTAATATAAACTTTAATTGTTTTAAAGGGATTTTTATGGTGTTAATATGAACAAGTTTATTAATTATCCGTTGTCCTGAAGGGATGAACGAGCTAAAGGGTAAACATCCATACATTTGCCATCATATCAAGAACTTCAAACGATAGGTTTCATACCTTTGCCATCATATTAAGAACTTCAAACTATAGGTTCATCGACCCGAATGGTTCATTTAGACACGATTGGGATTTAAATCGATACTAGCTGGTCGTACCCGGCGTTGCACGGGTTTAGGATTAAGTAAAAAATAAGTTCGTGAGGGAAAACAAAGGTTCCTCTGTTCGCTAAAAAATAATGTTTCCATTAAATGTTAACATAAGTTATTGTAACATAACTGTAATATTTAGATGAATGGTATCCTAGACTTTTATGTAGATATTAATGTCCTCTATAAAACTATAGTACATCACTTTGCTCTACTGTAATAAATTTCCGCAGCGTATGCGATATAAGGTTTTTTTGTGTTTTTTTTCACACGCTGGGTTACATTTTCGAAATTTTCATACGGATACCTAAAATTGTTGAAAATATTCTAGGGCCTATATTCATCAGGAATAATGTAGGGTCTATATGTGAAAAAAATGATCAAATCGGTCCAGTAGTTTCTGAGTCTATGCAATGCAAACAAACAATCAAATCTTACCTCTTTATAATATTAGAATAGATAATAATTTCACGACATTTCAACATCATTTTTATCATTTAGCATGACACCCTTAAGGCGATCGTCTAGCAGAGTGAGAAAATTTCACAATTTTTACTCATATCTTCTCTTGCGTTTTTTATCACATTTTTGTATGGAAATATCTCATTTTAAAATTTATTAATCAAGTTACATATATTTTAAATACGAATATCTTATCAAAATGTCACAAACTAAATCATATAATTGATTAATAAATAACCAAACCTTCGATGTTTTAAAAATGAAGAAAATTGCTCCACTTTGTGGACCTTTTATGACTGAACGGCGTGTGAGATGTCTTTTTTATTCAATAATATTACAAAGTAAACGTGTATCTTTAATTTGTTACAATTAATGCAAAATCTGTTTGTATGTTTACATGCAATTAAGTGACGGTGTATTTGCAGTGTTAATGTTTTCGGGAAGAACATTGAAGAAGAGAGGAATTGAGATGTCGGGTGTTCTCTTCTTCCAGAAGCTGGGAGGGTGGGCCGGCGTGCGGGAATGGTGCGTGGCCTGGTGGCACTCCGGGAGGGATGACTACGACGAGGACCTGGAGGACCCGTCTGACATGGGCTACGCCACCCCCGTGTCCATCGAAACCCCGCTGCAGAGCTCCGTTTCGAGGCAAGTATCCCACACAACCCTTATGTCCTACCCTTGGGAATCCTCCAGCGACCCGGGGCCATTTTATTACATATTTATTTATTTGTGTGCACATACGGTGCATAGCATCACAAAGAAACTAAATACATCCCTAAAGTTTAAATACCTTTAAGAAAAAATACACAGGAAAGCTACCAAAATAACATAACAATCACATTTTAAAATAACTCTGTAAATTGAAAAACTCAGCAACCAGTAACTCGCATTCACATAATACTAGACAAGCATTACGAAACCTTGACGAAATACCAAAAACTAAGACAACACATGGACAGAAAAATTACTCATACATAGGGCCCAAAATATTTAACATATTTAAAACAGACTTCCCGGAAATCAGAATATACTCAATTAATAAAATAAAAGCTTTAGCAAACAACTGGCTTACCTCCAAAGGTAGAACAGCAACTGAAAATTTGCTTACTGTAATTGCATAATAATGTCTTCAAATAAAAATATATACCTATATAAATAAATAAATTAATCAAGGAAAATAAAAAATAATCTTAAACAAAACTTTAACCCTTTTTACATTAAACAATTATTCTACACATATTTACACTTGGACTTATGACTCACTCAACTTTCACTAACATTCCACTTGATACTTTGTAGATACATAATTACTACCTTATGAAAATAAATATTACTGACGAATTCGAAAAAATATTATAATTGTGTTCTATAACGCAACTCTAGGACAGGCGTAGCCTAGTAGAGTGGCATAATCTACAAATTAAACAAAACAAAATAATGTATAATTTATCTTATGTGTTATTGTTAAATTAGTATTAAGTACCTTTATTTGTATACAAGGATTTTTTTTAAATAAAAAAAAATAAAAAAAATTATAGTAAAAATAAATCATATATTATAAAAAATATACACAGAAAATAAATAAATAAATAAATTATAAATTGATTTCTAATGCACTAAATTTAAATTAAGATTTTATAGGAAATACACCCTACAAGTTTATAGAAAACATGACTGGAAGGGATAGATAGATAAAATATTAGTACATTCTAAAATATAATCCTCGGTGACTGCATTCAAAATATTTTTTTTATTTTTTGATATTGCTGCCTTTGCTTTTATACCCCACGTATAATCTATAGCATTCTTTTAAATGCAGTAAGACCAATATTGAAGATGTCAATTATCTATACAATTATTATTTTATATCGATAAAATTATTATTACATGTTAATCTAATATATTTTTTTAATATTGCTGCCTTTGCTTTTACACCCCACGTATGATGTAAAAAATGAAAGAGTCAACAAACCTATTATAGCTAGACCGCATTCAAAAGAATGTGCGCAAAAAATATGTGTGTTGTTACGATGCAAAAAATTAACACAAAATAAGTTTTTCTAGTAAGTAAGTAACTTTTTTAAACTAAAAAATATTACACAGACGTTACAAAACCACGTGTGCGGCGCGGTGGGGTGTCCACACAAAACCACGTCACTGTCTCTTTGATGCAGGGGACCGGAAAAATCAATTTATTAAGAAGTAAAATATGTTGTTACGGGTTTATTCCAAAAAACTATCAGCGCAGCTTTTTTTGATTTTACCTAGCATTTTAAAACTTTTAATAGGTAAGCAACTAAAGTATAAGTGGGTTGCCCTGGAGACCATCACGGCGTTGATTTTGGTACCCGCACACTATATAATTGTTGCTTTGATTTATATCTGATTGTATAAAGTTGATTGTTATCTGATTTTGTCCAACTCGACGGAAAATCATCGGTATCGACAATCAACAGTTATATCTCAGTTACCAATCATTGATTTAAACAGTTACATGATATAACGCATATTGAAAGATTCCTGGGTAGATAGAGTGACGAATGTTTATTTATTTATTTAACGCCCTTATGGGCTTTTACAAATATACAGAATAAAAATTTTAAAAAATAACCAAGACAGTTAAAATAATAATACAGAAAAACATATGACAGATAAAATAATAAAAGAGTTAAAGGTACAAATAATAATACAGAAAAATTTATTGTCCATTTCCATTTCGTTGAGATGTAAACAATTGTATCAGCTTTGTCCTATACACAGTTATACTATCAGCAAAAATGTCAGCCGCCTCTGCATATTCATTCCCTAATAATTTGTTGTTGTTGTTGAGTTGTTGGAGAGTTATGTTGACGAGTTATGGGAAAAATACCTGGAAGTAGAGATAGGAGATAGAACAAGAGAGAAAAGATCGAGTATCTCGGACATCCAGGGGGAAATAAGTGGTAAAAGAAGCATATGAAGATGCCGCATCTTACGGTTGCGTTTTTTGAGGGACTGGTATAAGTGTAACTGCAGTTGTTCCTTGCGGCGCTGAATAGTATCTCCGATAAGAGATGGCACTATAAGAAGAAGACGAAGATATAATCAGATAAAAATCTCAAATATTGTTGAATGACCACAAATACCTGGTTAAAATAACGGTTTGACCATCACTACACATTTGTGCGGTGACGCTGTTTCTAAATCGCGTCCACAAAACCAATTTCGGTGACCGTGCTTTCGCGGTGGCTGGACCAAATTTGTGGATTACCTAATAAACTGAGACAAACAGACAATTTACCACATTTCAAAAAACAACTACATACGCATTTGTTTAGACAATCATATAAAAACCTATAGAATCAGACCGCTACAACACTACGTAATGTTTCCCACTCCTAGTATGCACTCCGCGAAAATATCTGATTCTCTCCCAACTGTTATCAGGTATTTGCATTAATTATTTTTTTAAAGATTTTAATAATTTTATTTGACTTGTTTCAAAGCGACTAAATTTTTTATTTTATTTGATAAAAGTTTTTTTAATGATAGTCCCAACGTTTTACAGAAACTAAGTCAGAAATATTGAAGAAAAAAGATAAAGTCGCATATTTTCGTAATTATTGATATTAGGTCATTTGTGAAAATTCTAGGCTCACAATTTAGACAGGAATCTATCTAATTGTGCATTAGCTCTATTACACCTTGTATATCTTGAAGAGGGATGCCCTAACTGGCTTTAATTACACGAAGTTGTATAAAATCACTCGTTGATAAAATAATAATTCCTGTTGGTGTGGTAGTCGTAAGTCGTAACTGGCATGATATTCATGTTTCTAAATGTTTAATATTTATTTGTTTCTAGGTGTACGTCTCTGAACGTGATTCGGGACCCTTACGCCGGAAGGGGCGGTCAGGCGGTCGGCGGAGCTGCGGGGGAAGGAGGAGCATCCCCCCTGCGACCCCCTCCGACGTCGGCCCCCGCCTCCGCGCCCAGGGACTGCCGGAGTCTCCCGGCGGCCAGGTCCATGTCCACAGACTCCATATACACCATCCTCATTAGGTTACCACCGGACAACTCGTCCGTAGCGGGGCCGGAGCGGGCGCCGAGTATAAAGATGATACCGGAAGACGTCCCCAGCCCCAACAACAGGCAGGTGAGGACCCCGCAGCCCCCGCACAGGGGGGACAGCGAGTTCAACCTGTCGCTCAACCCCTCCGGCGGCCACAACCACAACAACCTCAACCGGAGAGCGTCGCACATACCCGACATCAGAATACCGCTCAACGCCAAGATCATACCGAAGCAGCTGGCCGGGAAGACGACCCTCCTCGCGGCGCACACGAAGCAGCAGGCGAAGAAGAAGAAGAAATCGCAGGAAAAGAAGCAGGAAACGAAGGCGGCCAAGACGCTCTCGGCCATCTTGCTGTCGTTCATCATCACGTGGACCCCGTACAACATCCTGGTCTTGCTCAAGCCGCTGACGGCATGCACCGGCTGCATTCCCGAGGAGCTGTGGGACTTCTTCTACGCTCTGTGCTACATCAACTCCACCATCAACCCCATGTGCTACGCCCTCTGCAACGCGTCCTTCAGACGAACCTACGTGCGCATCCTCACCTGCAAGTGGCACAATAGGAACAGGGAAGCCATTTCCCGGGGCGTGTACAATTGAATCCGAACGCGATCCTTGTAATGGAGTTCTTTTCAGACCTTTTCGAGAGTCTCAAACATTATGGTGCTTTAAAGGCGGAGGTCGCCGGGTCCTGAAAGGGCGCGTGAAGGACCTCTGTTTGAAAAAGCTTTATGTAATGGAATTTTAAATTGTCGAAGACTTGAGTACCCACTCAGAATGCCGACATTTCGGTATCGACGCGTGAAGGCGTGGGGAAATTTTGATAACGAATATTTGAAGATGGATCCATTTTATTACGTGATTCTAACGCGTGATTTTTATAACGAAATTACATTTATTTATCTAAAATTTATATCAAAACAATTATAATTAACTTTGATATCATTTGATTTAATCAGTAAAGTAAAAGCATTTTTTATTAACTTGATATTCGTAAATTTTGCTTTTTCATATATGTTTCCTTCATAGATAGGATTTTAAAAATAAATATTCCCACTACCAGTAACTACTTGGGCTAAAAACAAGGAAATATAATAAATTATCAAAATGATATACTCAATAAAAAAGATGCCAAAATCATTCTCAAATGATCCGTCATCAATCGATAAGGTAAAACTTATTGATTGAAGATGTTTTTCTTTTGCTCAAATATATTTCTTTAATCTTATTACCTACTATATATTCTGAAAAAATAATAAAAAACCAAGCAAAATATGTAATTATATTTTGTTGAAAAACATAAACCATTTTTAAAATTTATAAGAATAGGATAAATTTCAAATATGAGTGTTTTTACATAATTAGTATTTATACAAAACTCTTAAGTATTTTCGATATCGGTGTGTAAAATAGATTTTTTTTATATGTAATTAGATATTCCACGGGTTTTAATGCCCGATGTTTGTCGTATTTAAATGAACCTGGACTGTGTATAGTATCAATACTATTATTGTTCTTTTTTTATCTCGCATTAATATTATAATTGTGATTTCAAAACATTTCTAACTAAGCACGCTCACCTACCATTTCTAGGCCGATGTAATTCCAAACATTTCATCCGCAAGGCAAGTCTGCAAGACGCAGAAAATAAATCCGAACACATGTTCGCAAGTAACACCAGGAGTACCGCAAGGATCGGAAATGGTACCAAAACATTTTAGATAGCGATAACATTAATAATCGTACTATTTTGAGTATTTTGTCACCGTGAACATGGCAATACTATCCTTAAGACATCTTCAAAATAAAACGTGATCTAACACCATAGTCGACATTGAATCTCACCAAACTCTCGCCAAATCGTACAGAGATTATTTTTAAATTTTCTTTCTACGAAATCTTTACCAACATTTTAAAATATCTCGTAATATAAGAGAACCACGAACTCCTGAACCAAGATTAATGTTATAAATACAATTTTAATGTAAATATTTGTAATATTATGACTGATTGTGTAAGAATTTTTGTATTTACAAAATAGTTAACATAATTCTTTTGTTACAATTACAATTTGTGAAAATTACATTTAAGTTATTTCATAGAGGATTATGATTTACTTATTTAAATAGCTGAACGAAAATACTACCACTATTTTCGAAGAAATTTTATTTCAAATGTAATAAGGAACAGCAATATATTAATGTTTAATTCTCAGTACAACAAAGCAGAATTTTCCAAATTAGGCTCTAATTAGAAAACCCAGTTTTCTAAAAACTCAAATTTCTTAATAATGTGATCCGCTTGATGTTGTATTTTTTGCGAAATTGTGTACGTTTATATTTTCAATCACATAGTGTAATTTTTAGACATTTTGAAAACTGTTTGTTTTTGTAATTGGCAACACAATAATCGGTATTATGAAATATGTTGAAAATTATGGAAATGTATCGCATCGACATATTTCTGTCTTTTTCATCCCTTTTTAAAGCACTACCTACTGTGTGACCACTTGTAGGGAACCACTTGTAAGATAGCTCCCTACAAATCGGCCACTCAAGCACGTCATAAAATTTTCTTTCAATATGCCATTCAATCCTTTCTGGGCACAATTGAAGAAATGTTTTGGAATTTAATAAAAATATTTTCGTGTTCTGTTAAGATACGTCACTGTGCCAAATAACCGTAACATTTCAGTATTATATTTGCTCAAAGAAAAACAAAACCAAAACATAAACTTTCGTGTAAACTATTTCAATTAATTTAAAGTTGACGGGTTTCGATACATCCGAATATTCGTCGGGACGGACGCATACTATCTGATCCATAAAATGAATTGACAGGGAGACAATGAAATATGCAATATATTATACAGCCGGTTATTTGTTAAATTTAATCCATTATTTTGTCTTCTTCTTCTACTGGTTATGTGTCCTATTGTTTCTCGGCTTCTGCTCCTGGGACACGGATGACCAACTGTCCCTCCATCGTTTTGGTGGTCTCCCTGGAGGCCTGCAGGTATCTCGTTCTTCGCTATTCTTACCACTCTTGTCGAATCCGCTCTGTCCACATGGTCTCTCCAATATCTCCTTCTATTTCTTCTCCATCGCTCGACATTTTCGACATCGCAGGTCTTCCAAATTTCGGAGTTTCGTATTCTGTCATTAATGGTTAATCCTGCGATGGGTCGGAAAATTTTAATTTCGATGGTTCTTCAGAGGTTCTTTTTTCTCGTGGTAGTTATTATAAAACTCAACGATCAGTTAGTGTGTGTCCATCCCGACAGTACAGTACGTCCTGAATGTACAGTTCCATAGAAATCGTTTGATATTAAATTAATCGAAGTGGTTTAAACAAGGTTAAGTTATGTTTAGAATTGTGTCCAACAAAAATATAAACAAAATGCATATAAAAAAACCTAAGCAATTTTGTTTTTCGTGTTGCCCATTGTGAAAATAAAATATTTGAGCTTAATTATGAAAATTAAAAAAGTATTATCGTATAGGTAGTAATTTATAGGTAAATTAAAAATAATTATTATTTGATTTATTGTAAACACTAAAATATTTACATACGGGTATTATTGTAAGTAAGTAAAATATGATAACCTACTAGACGTAATATGTGTTGTATATGTAACTATAATACATTCATACCCATACATCTTAACAATATCATAATGTATTATTACGTGTGAACATTCCTGTATTCTGGTGTATTATAACATGATACATATTATATATATTATATATTGATCCATGGATAAGAGCCTCGTTAACGTCACGTTATTTTTTTTTACACACAATGTAGGATGAATGAAGCCAAACGTCTTCTTTGTTCTTACCTCGTGGATAAACAACGGCGATCTCACGGAATATATCGAAGGCCTAACTGAGGGTATTCCTGCATTATTTTCAGCATCAGTTCTGAGCACTGCTACAAGATAACATCCTAGCAAGGCTGGTCCAGCCGATAAAGGCTGCTAATGCCTTAGCTAAAGGCTAACGGGACTGAAGTGCGGTTAGGGGGGTCTCATCTCCCCGCGCGTCTCTCCACCGGCTAACCACCCCTATTTAGTGCTGTACATGCCTTCATCAATTCCACGAATTCTAGCGGGCGTAGTGATTCATAAAACTGTCTATAAGTACATTCCTTACGCACCCGTATTCCTTACGCTCGCCTTCACTTCATTAGCCGACTACATCTACTTCTTCTTCTGTAAAGTACTTGTCCAGCCGTCTGCACTATACGTCTGGACAAGTACTTTCATCTTTCTTCTTTAATATCTGTACTTACATTATTACAGATGAGATACGGTAACACACTTCCACAAGTTCCTGATTCACCCTCACATTTCAGGGATCTCTCTAGATAGTGAAGTTGGAGCCACAACAGACCCATCATACTAGCGAAAGTTCCCATATCGGTCTTACTCTGTCGCCATTCATATTGGCGTTGTTTTATGCTGTAATCTCTGCAGACGGATGCAACGCATACATCCGACATTATTATACTCTTCCACGTCCTCCTCGGCACAAAGTTATACCAGGGATGTTTTCATTTCTTAGGCCAATGATGGCGATCTTTGATACGCCTGTCAAAGGTGAAACGTTTTCGATGACACGCCAGCCTTCATAGGTATGAGCTAGCAACCGCTAGATTCACGTTATAGTATAAAATCTGAAATATTTTCTATAGATGTATACTACATTAGGTAAGAAGGTTTGGATAATATCAATAATTTAGTGTTTGGGAGATTTTGGCATATAACAGGTAATAGAGGTACAAAAATGTGTAAATAAAACGTTAAAATATAAGGTATTGGGTCGTTAAATTGAGTCATGTTAAATGGAGTCCCGAATAAAATTTATAAAATTAAATTTTTTTACCCTAACTTAAATATCATGATTGTTTATAGAGCTGTAAAGCCACTGGCGGAAGTCCCGTGAAACACATCTGGAAATGATTAAAATGAAGTGTATAGTACCTGCTCTCGTCTTGATTAAACATAAAAAAATCAGTTTTTTGTTATTTTTACATTTTATTTATTAATTTTATTGTATCTGTATGACCCGTTTTCTGCCAAATTTCAAACACCAAATAATAATGTAAATCTACAGAAAACATTTCAGGTTCGATACTATTACTTAATTCTGGAGGTCGCTGGCTCTTAGGCTATCCCCTGTAGTCGAAATACAAAAGAAACACGATTTACCAGAGACGCTTTCAAGATTTCTTCTTCATCGCGTTCTCAATATGGCTTCGTGGTCATCCGATATGTCTGCAACTTGGTATACAATACGTCTCCATACTTCCTGGTCTCCAGCCTTGTTGAAAACAGTTTTTAAACAGGACTCTGCCAACTCCCCCATCCATTCTATAGGAGACCGACCGCGTCCCCTAGCTCGCCATGCATCAACTGCCCCTGGCCTGCCCCTCTCTTGGCAGCGTGTTCATCTCTGTACTGTCCTTTACACTATTCCGAGAGAAATCTCATTCATGTTCATGCTTCATAATCACGAAGAATTTTAAATCCAAAAGTTGCACTACATGGTCCTCCAAAATAATAATTTGAATAAAACGTATAACTATGTATGTGTGACTAAAACTTTCAAACCGGTTTGGATAATCACATAATTTATCGCTCCAATGACTCACGCGCTTCCTGGCATAATTTGTCATGATTATAAAACAATTCGATGGAAGAACACAGAGGTTTGGGTCTTCGCTAAAATTCAAACAGATTTATTTTTAAAAATATAGTATTTAGATAACAAATCGCGCGAACATTAAGAAGACACGCATAAATTTCGTGAAATCTATTTAACAGAATATTTATTTGACAATTAAAGAGTATTATTATTTTTTTAATAGGGCTGGGGGAGAATGAAGAAGACACGAAGAAGAAGCTTCTTTTAATCTTACATTTGAATAATTTTCAAAAGTGACGCTACCAATATTACGAGAGGTGCAACGTTGAAGCTCAAATTTATATCTGCCAAATTATATGATTAAAATTTAATTTAGTCATTTTTATTTGTTTGAAATGAGTTATGTTTACTTTGTCATGGGTCGATTTATACCTGTTGTAGAATGCAACCGATGCGTTGAAAATGACAAATGAAGTGATGAACCATAAACTGTCAATACCTTGAATCCTTTGGTGTACCTACATCGTGTTGACGTCTTGCTCTGCTGACTAAAGAAAGCGTTATTTCGAAGGAAAATGAAGAATTAGTGTTCTATGTAGTGTTCATCAATTGAAAATGCCATCCAAACGAAACTACACAAAGGAAATAAAATGCATCTTGATGGATTTTTCTGGGCTATTTTGTCATGTCTGTAGAACCTCTCTGGGAGACGTCTCAGATTCCTTGCAGATGTTGCTAAAGCGAGGTGTAAGTTGTGATGCTTTGGATAAGTATTGGCTTGCAATATCGCGTCAAAAGCAGGGGGTTGTTTTGTTTTATTGAGGGATGTTTTGTTTTTTCTTGAGCCTAATAATACAAGTCTATCGAAGGAATGTCATCCTGAAGCTTACCTATGCATGGTACACACGTTTGTGTTACATTTCTTCTTCTATTTCCAATACTCCATGCTGAGCATCGCGGTCAGCTAACCTGTCTGAAATCTAGTAGCGTTTAATCCTGCTAACTCTTATTTGGTCCATCTACATCATAGGTAACCCATCCTCTTGCTCATTTTCTCGTTTTGGTCTTTTCAAATCTTTACATAGATTTGCCATCTTTTATTTCTCTTTCTTTCGATCACTTCACTCATGTATACGTCTACTTCATTTTGCTTCAATAACGCAAACTGCTTGTCTCTTGTCCGTTTTAGTATTCACAGTTTGTGATGCCACAGCTTGAAGAACTTCCTTTCTTACCTCTTCAGTGTCCATGTTCAACTTCAATCAGGTGTGTTTACCACGGTTTTTACCATGGTTTATCATGTGGTTACCAGGATACTAATTAGAGGTGTCACTTTATTTTTTTAGAATAACATCAGTACTAATTCACTATGATTCATAAGCCTGTTACATCATGATAATATAATTATGCTGAAGTGTTTCATTAAAATGATATAATATCTATCTTAAAATGATATAATATTTATTCTCTTCTTCTTCTTCTTCTTCGTCTTTCCACTGCTAGATATAGGCCTCTTCCTTCTTTTTCCATTCTTCCCTGTTGTTGGGTAATTGTAGCCATTTCTTTCCCCCACAGGCACAGCGACAATATCATCGGCCCATCTCTTTTGAGGTCTTCCGATGCCTCTTTTATTTTCCCAAGGTCTCCGTTTCAGAACTCTGGGAGGCCATCTTTATATCCTACTCACTGTAATGGCACGGTATTCCTAATGAAACATCGGCATCAGTTTAGACGTTTATACCAGTAGAATACAACAATAGGTATCTCCTGCGACCGTACGTCTTCCTAAGCAAGCCTGTCAATCTGAAATGGTCACGTTTATCCGCGGTGTAATGTATCTTGATGGACGTTTGTCTGAGCGCATGAAAGAGATGAGAGATAGAGAGGTGAAAACGGGATTAACAGGAGCGCGCCGTGCGGGCATGCCACTGAGAAAATTGGAATGAAAGCTTGCACTTGGAGAGCTAATTAGAACCGTTAATTGTATCTTGTCTTGTTGTATTGTGTACGATAATAAATAAACCTTGAAGAACATCCTGGACTCTCACTGAGGATATCAGACTTCCCGAAAAAGATCCTTCCTAGACCAATGAAAGAATATCAGACATGCGATTGCTTACGGCACGGTATTGCCGGATTATGGCTTGTCGCTTAATTTTTGATCGTATCAAGGTAGCAGTTGTGTTATATTTAAAGCATCGTGATTTGGAAATATTGCAGGGTTAGGTAAAAACGCAACAATGTTTGTACGAGAGCAAGTCTTCAACACGGTATTCGTAAATGACTGACCGAAATGTCTTCAACATGGTATTGCCAGATTATGCAGTGCAGCTTAATTTTTATCAGCGAACCAACGAAAATCGATCCACGGCAGAGAACATGTATACACATGAAGTTTATAGATTAATTTCTAATTTATTGATTCAAGCTCAAAAAACAAAATCCATGGACGTGTACGGGATATTTTTAGCATGTGTGTATCTGTGTCATGTATATTAAGTATGTAATCCAAAGTTGTGTCGATGTAATCGTCATTAAACTGTCTGATTCGTTAGGTTAGTGAACAGGAGTCATAGGATCTAGAGTACATATTATTATTATATAATATTCATGTGGAATTGATGTAACTGTAGCATATATTAAAACTCATACACTCGACATTGTATTGGTCGCTATTCTTTTATTTTTTCTATAATAGATTAATGTGGTGTCGCGCTATCGCATAGTGGTAGATCAAGTCTCAGCAATAACTACGTAACATAACACCTCCCCCCTTAATAACACCCTATACACACTTTCTTAGGAAGGCTCGGCACCAGGTCTAAAATATAATTAATTTTTTTTAACAATTTTGCCCACCAATTCTATTGTCTCAAAAATATATATTTTAAATAGGTTCAATTTGTGTTTCTTCCTGGGATATTCGCGATAATGTCTGATGTATTTTTGTGACGGTATAATAGGGTAGTAATTGACCTTGATGTACAGTGAATTTTGTTAGATATTATATCATGTGGACTTATTTAAAGGAAAAAAATCAACCCATAATATAGTTTTCATTATAAATCCTTTACATGCGAGGTCTCGGTTTCCATTTTACTATATTTTTTTTTACTTGACTCAGAGATTCATTCGTATCACACTGGTACTAAATTAAATTTAAGATAATTAAAAAAATCGTTTCTTTAGTATTTGTATTATTGTATTAATCATCAATGGCATTTTGATGCGACGGAAATTTTTACAGAATAGCAACCAGCTTTTGTTTTGTAGCAATTTTAAATAAAGAGATAAATTCTAATGTCCATGATTTAAATAATTTCAAAATATTACCAGAAAGTAGGAATTTTTCCGAACATCTGAAATGAATTTGGATGACGGGAAGTTTGTTAATTTTCATTTCCAAGATTTTTCCAGAAGAAATCGAGATTCAGTATATACTCGTACAAAGGATTTATAAAGAAGATTTAATATATGTTTCAATATAGATTTATTTTATAATTATAACTATGAAAACATTCTCACAATAGGTAGAGTTATGCAACATTTTACAAATTTATTTTATAAGAATTATACTATAAATATTTTTCTGTATTCTAACATTTAAATGCGTGCCATTCAACATAGAATCTAATCCACAACACAAGTAATTAGTTATACATACCTTTATAAGTTTGGACATCCATACAATATTTTATCAATAATTTAACCTAAAAAGTGGCAAAATTTTGTTTTAGACCTCTTGCTCAGTATTTCCTTTCAAATTGTCTCTCGTGCTTATTTTAGGGAATCAAAAACTTATTTATAAATATGTATAATGTAATCAATGTGCCAACAATATATAGCAACGACGTTTTGTATAAGTGAAGCTTCATTGTTGTAAATTGCGGATTAAAATGTATGTTATTTTTAATTTATTTTTTACATAAACTAAAGAAGGACAATCTTTAATCGTACATTAAAAGAAAAAAAATAACTCATTAATCCAACAGGAATGCCCTTGTTATTAATGGTATTTTTTTAATTCAACATGTACATTTTTAGAAAAATTTTGGTGCTGTATCTTTTTTTATGTTGTCTTGTTGAAAATATTGATTTAATTATTAAAATATTAATGTGTTATGTATTGATACCGACCAGTTTTTGAGAAATGGCATTATTTTCAGGGCAGCATAAAACGAAACCTTAAAGATAAATTACAGATGTCAAACAACAGAGACAAAGCTATTTATACGGGAAGTATATATGGAAGTCTTTTTTTGACATCTACTTAGACGTCCAAAAAATACATTCATACATAATTTACCATACAGACAGCTTCATCTCTCTGAGACATCTATGATTCATCCTAATTAATGATGATCCATCTGGAGGGGACAAAGTCCAGTAATTGTGTTCTTAAGAATTTTAAACATACTCAAACAAAAATTATTGCGACACTTTATATTTATTTTTGTCATTGCTTAAATTTCGTCCATACAATGAATTTTTTGGGGCATATGTATTCTACTCCCTTCGACCATAATTTTTGATGTGTCTGGAATAGAATAAGAAATATTGAACCTTGGGCTGAGGGTGTCAATATTTTTTTTAAAAGTCCTTACAAAAGAGGCATCTCTTTCTTTTAGTCTATGCTCCAGGAACTGTTTGTCATTTCTACCTGTTCAACTTGTTGAAGATAATCTTACCCCATCTTTCTTGTACACTTTCTCTGGGATCACCATCACCAATTTCTTCAGGCTGTCTGCTTTTCTAAACTACAAATCAATATTTTCTTTTTTTATTAAAGTACTGAAAAACAGAAATATTTACAATCCACAGTATTTACAGCATTTAATGGCAATAGTAAGCCAAAGATGTACATATTTTGAAAGCAAATTCAACGTAACTTATAGTTTTTTTCTTCCTTTGAATATTATTGACATAATATTTCAATTATCGAATCTCAGACCTGTTTTATTTTAATGGTTAATAATGATTTTTTTAACAAAATTTTGATAGATGCTAGAAAACTCTGGTTAATTACTCATTTTAACATATTTATCAACGATACTAAGGAAATAATTTTTTTTAAATAAATTTAATGGCTTGTCACCCAGTAAGAGGATGTTATTGCCAAACAAAAGTCCATAGGTCATCTGCATAAATATCACAGATTAATGCAATTACTCTTTAACAAAATTTAATAAAACTTTCAATACTTCCTGTCGGCAGTCTGTAAGTAAGATCTGGATATTTGTAGGGAAAGGGACATTAATATCTGTAAGATCCTGGAGTAGGGACTGAGTACCGAGATTTAAAATTCAATAAGGAAGCATTAACCATTATTAAGCATCAAGTAGTTTTATGCTGCCCTGGTAATGAATCATTATTCTGACAAAATAAAACTCGTGCATATTACGTATAATATATACAAAGCTATTTTAATTTTAATTGTTATCAATTGCTCACCAATTTGTTATACTCATTTAACTATTTTTAAGAGTAGAACATATAATTTATTGTTGATTTAGAACATAAAATTACAGATTATTTTAGCAAACCAAAAATTACAAATATGTCGATATTAGTTAAATCGCTATTGTTGTATAATTGTTTACATCTTTATATTGTTTACTCTGTTAAATATATTGTGGATATTAATATATATTAACATATTTACTATGAAAATATTATTTTAAATGTAAATTCGAATTGAATTACTCCCGACTAATTCCAAAACCAAAACAAACAAACAAACAATATTACGTTTAGATATTTATTTATTTTTACCATCACTCATTATATTCCACGTGTCATCAATTTAAAAAAAAACGACAATAAATTCAGAAAAAAATAAGTTCCCTCCCCGTGTGTCATATATTTATATATTTAAAGATTTTTTTTAATAATTATTGATGCAAGTCCACGATGACAGACCAAAAGTGATTTATTTTCGCATGAATTCGAAATAGATTAAATTTCAATTTATAAAAAAATAAGAAATTTGTTTATTTTAAATAACTTATTAAAAATACGCTTTGCTACAAGTACCTTCTTCAAAATAATTTACACAGAAAATTATTTTTTAGTTTAATATTGAAATAATGCAGGTAACATCAAAATACCTTGTTTTCGGCACGGTATTGCAAACCTCTGGATCCGATGCATTTGGCCAGAGTGGTCGAAAATACACGGCAGAATTACCCATCTAATTCTACTAAGAATTAATATAATTTATACACCAGAATATCTAATAATTTAAAATTAATTATTTGTCATCCAATTATGTAAGATGCTCGGTTAGTCATTATATAGTTGGGCGACAAAAAAATAACATGGAAGGCATCTCGGTTAAAATGGTTAACCAGCCTAATCCGCCACTTTTTTTCAGAAACCAAACCGTTCAAAAATTACGAAAAATCATAACTCTGGTCATTTGATCCAACAGAAAAATGTAAAAAACAGACGAAATCTACCTGATACTTGCCGACAAATATTTTGTTTACCAGAATGCATATTTCAATGTGCAATATCTTGCCTATCAAGTGATTTTATTTTATTAAATATACCTACCTATGTGGTTTCAAGAAAATGACATTTTTAATATTTGCTCAATTTATAAAAAATATAATTTAATTTAAATGAATATTTCCTAAAATATATGTCCTCAAAAAGATGGGACAATTTTTTTTTCATTATTAAATAAATTCGCTGATAAAAAAAAACAGGAATTCAAAAATGCACGTACTTAAATTATTGCGTTAGACTTGAAAAAAAAAACTTTTCGGTTTATCTACCATAATCACCGGGGGATATCATAAATTTTATGTTTTGCTAATGAGGATATTCATATAAAAATGAATAGAATAAAAGTGAATAACACCAAATCAAAAATTATACATATTTACAAACAAAAGTACTAAAAATCCATGTAGGTGGTCAGAAAAATAAATTTAAAAAATAAACATATACCATCATGATTGTAGTTTAATAAATCATACAAAATATGCTCTTTTGTCACGCCCTTCCACAGATGTTAATTATATTTTTTTTAATTCAAAGAAACCTATGAAAAAAAAATTGTAACGTCCCAAAGAAAATCTTAGTCATTTCCCCCAATAAAAAATATTGCGTGTATTGTATAAGCGAGAATTCAAACACCAATTGACAAGTAATTGCAGCGGTATTAATTTTTATAATTTTCAATTTTTTAATCATCTATATATACTAATATATAAAGAAGTAAAGTTTGCAAGATTGGATGTAGGAGGTAATCTCCGAAAATACTCATCCTATTTTCAAAATTATTTCACCAATTTTTAGAATGGACCTTCAGGGTGGACAGAGATTATATATCATCCCGTTAAAATAAAAGGGCTTTTTGTGGTGATCTATTTTACAACTAAAGTCGACGAAAAAACGGTCGAGCGATGCGTTTTTTATGAACGCTGCCTTAACGGTAAGAGATATATAAATACTTTCTATAGTGAAGTTGTAGAACTCAAAAAATTCTATAAAAAAGTCCGGGACGACATATATCTATGTGTTAAGGTTTAATACACAAATTGATAAAATATGACTAAAAATCTACGCGTGCGAAGCCGTGTGATTAAAATTTTCTTCATGTCTACTCCATATACAAAAAGTGATATTTACAAACATCATGTGTTACAATTTAATTGTGAAATATACAAGCATTCCGGAATACGTATTTTAAATAAAATCGCTGTATGGCTTAGTATTGAACGTTAAATTCTTACGTAAGCCGTAAAAATAGCCTTAAATAAATATCGAGAGTTGAAATATATATTTTTCAAATACAGCTCTTGCTATATTTTGTCTATCATTACAAAAAACAATTTAATGGGGGAAGTGACTGAGCGAGGAAGGGTGCGTGTAAACATTGATTTTAGGGATGATACAATTACAAATTATTTCCCTATTACCTACCGAAGGGAAAATAACTTTAATACTTCTGAGAAATACTAAATGACCTGTCCAAAAAAATTTTTTTATCTAATTTTGTACGAAAAGACCCACTAGAATTTTATTATAAGTTTCTCATTAAAAAGTAATAAAAATTGTACCGCTTCTTATGTTAAGAATTTGTACTTTTATTTTCGTTTCGTGTTTGTACATTATTTGTGACGAATAACCATCTCCAAACATCCACATGCAATATACAATAGATTCGTTGAGTAGCAGTTTTGCAATATATATTATTATATAAACCTAAAATCGAAAATATACTAAAATGTGTAAATTATGTTAATAAAACCAATGATAAAATGTTGTTTTGTATATAATATAACAAAATAAATTATAAAATGTGTATATTTGTAATTAATTGCTTCAATATCACTCGTTTCCCAAACGTGTACCGATTTTTTTCCATGTTTCACGTGTATAGGTACGGGCGTTCGTTTATTTATTTATTTATTTTATTTTGGGGAAAATTAACAGCAAATCAACAGTCTTAATAAATGTAAAATAATGGTTTTTAAAATTATGCTAATTACAAATTTTCCACTGAATATAGTAATTTACTTTAACTTACTTAACTTACTTTTAAACTTACTTTAACAGCGAGTGGAGAGAGTGGAGGGGAATGTGGGACGGGCATAGAAGGAAAGAATGTACGAATTAGTTCGGGTGCGGTAATGTAGATATTGTTTGTTTTATGTTTCTTATTGTTGAGTTGAAAATGTCAATGTGGTGTTAACTTTGTGTTAAATGAATTTGTGGATCTGTATATAAAGAAGTTTTGTTTTGAGTCTTACAAAAGGGGAGATGAAAAGTATGTGAATGTCTGTTATTGCGAGTTGGGATGTGGTAAGATATTCTTTGAAGAAGTTCCGGACTATCAACTAGATTGTGTGTTATTTTGAATAGCATCACCGCGTCAGCTATGTTTCTTCGACGAGTTAGGTTCTGCATGTTAAAAAACTTCGCAGAGTTTTCATTGCTTAAATGAGATATAAATGAACGGAGGTCTAGGTATCTTAGAAATCTGCTTTGGACGCTTTCAATTATATTTTCGTGTACTGCATAACCTGGATTCCACACCTGAGATGCATATTTTAAAATACTACAATAAATATAATGTATCTGTCCGAGTGAAATCACTCTTATTTTAGACAGAAAACTGTAATTTTTGAAAATGATGAATAGAAGATCATTATTGTCACTGGAATCGAATGAAACACTAAAAGTTTAATAATTTTTTTATTAATCACCAAAGATACTCACCACCAACTTAACTAGAGCACTGTTCTTAAATGTTCACTAAATGTTTTTAGAATATTTCACACGCTTATTATCCATTTTCTTAAATCGCACTAATTATCTCTAGTCACACGTGTGTGAAACACTGTTACAATGTTTCTGTCGCATCGATCATTATCGAGAATATTCCGCTCAGTTTCACACGTAGAGTTATAATATTCTCAAGTACTTGCCCGAATATCTGTCATTCGGTTATACATGCGCTGGCTACACTGCTTGTCGCCACTGTTTCGCTGGCTTTTATCGCTGGTTATGTCGAGCTTCTCAAACGTTAAATAATAACTGTTTCGCCTTATTATACAAAACGAGTTGGTTTTAGAGTGTTTGAGACCGTTCTAAACATATCCCTAGACATTTACAGTGTAGTACGAGAATGTCCCAGTCGATTCCAGAAATGTTGTGAAATATTTGGGAGGTTTCGATAAATGATAAATGAAAATTTAAAAATTCATTACTTATCGAAGATTTCAAATTACTGAGACATGCGATGTGCATGTATGTGTGTACTTGATTATTTTAAATGTTGATGTTTGAACTGTGTATACTGAATGATTTTACGCAGTAGAAGCGGAGAGAGTAACATAGTTGAATGTGAAGATCTTAGCGGCCGCCACGTGGTGCATGCGGCCAGTGCATTGCCGTTACTTGGTGGTGCGCATCTCGGCTGTTTCGTGCTTTATTTGATTTACCATCCATAGATGGCAGCTGGCATCGGTCACTAGATATGTACTCCCAAAAATAATAAAAACATAATGGCTACTTCCATTCTACTAGGTAAATGAGTTATATATTACCGATTGATATTACACTTTTAGGGAATGCTAGCTGGTCGTGGAATGAAAGAGCGATCGTTCGTATTGTTGGTGTTTATTTCTGCCAGAGTTAAGCTCCGAGAGTCAGTGAAAGTGTACAAGTAGTAAGGAAGCAGAACTGGACTGACTGATTGGCTCTCGACTGTGCGAATGAGTGATGCAATGTCGAGGGGTATAGTTTATATTTCCCACTGACTATTTTGATCGTTCCCCTTCCAGCTGGGAACCTTATCGCTGGGCGATGGACTTCGAATGTCTGGTTCACGATTGGAAGTACGTAGGTCAGCAAATCCAGAAAACGGAAACAAAAAAAATGCTTTTAGGCTTTCCGTATTTCAAAATAAAGTACTTATTAAGATTTATGACAAAAAACATAATTTTTGGCTACTGCATAGTGTGATTATTTTACAACAAATCTATTTTAACTAATAAAATAGGTTTAAAAATGTATCAGATTTTTTATATTATTTTTCCCATTATCTAGGCACAACGACACACGATAAAACATTTTTTTCATTAGAATCATGCATTTAAGGGTTAAGGGCAAGATTGAGGAGAAACGGGGTGTCGACAACAAGTAGAATCTCATGGCTACGTAATATATTGAGATATTTTCAAGCAAGTTTCCATATTAAAAATATGTAAAGAAAAAACCTTACAGTAAATCAGGAGTATTTCAAACTTATGAGAAATGGAAACCAATTTGTAATGCTTAAATTTAAAACGACCCAAATGCAGCATCACTTTATTTATTTACATTTATATATAAATATAAACTATATTTATATTTATAAAGCCATTAATTACTATAATAATGTTAAGTGGCGTGGCTCGCTCGAAAAATGAAATGGCACAACTCGTAAAATAAATCTTTTATTATCGCTTGTACATTATCTCTCACATTTTACAATCGCTCGCAACGCAATACTCCTCTATTTTTTATTCAAACACAAAAGAACTGCTCTCTTTTGTTTTTCTACTCGGGTAAGAACCCTTCCATTTCTTCGCTATTTATTTAATCATGTTAGTTCTTATTTCAACCACTTGGCATACCGGCCCGCCGTTCTGCGTATGTGACACTTTTCTATGGAACTGTCAAATGTCAACGAACAGCTCGTTACACAGCCTCCCTCTCTCAATACTGTTCGTCCCGAACAGGATCATTGTTGTCCCCATGAGATCTCCAAATTCCCATGCTGCCACACTCCAATACACGAGCCCGTGTTCTCACATCTATCTCAGTCGTCATCGATTCATTTTCTTTTCAGCTTATCGCGTGCCTCAATTCGCTTCTTCGTTGCACGGAACCTCTCTGCTTCCTCGAACATTTTTTTTTAAATCCTCAGCAAAAATGATTAGCACTCCTGATCGATACTTGGAAGTTCCATCCACCTGGGTCAAAGACGAGCACGCTACGCTTGCCCTTTGAATTTGTGTTGAACCCGTAAGCCCGCGCCGCCACAGTGAGCTCATTGATGATCTGCAGCACGTTGAGCTTGACTATCCTGACCACATTCCTGATAGCTTGTCGTTGAGAGTCACTGAAGTAATCTGTCATAGCCAGAACTGCTTCTTTCACACTCTGATCCACGTATGCTTCAGTCGTCTGTTCCATCTCGTCCAACACCATGGGACTTATTTCATCGGGAGAGAGTTTCTTGTTCTCCCCTTTGTACCCTACTTGCACCATGGGCTTGTCCTCCACGGTGACTACGCAGAAGGGCCAGGGCTCCATGTCCTCCTGTATCTTGAGTTCGGTGAACTCGTGCTGCTCGGCGTCGAACACAGTATTGCTGAGGTCCATCGCAAACTGGTCCTCGGCCACATTTTCCATCGTCACCTGGTCCTCAGCCACATTTTCCGTCGTCACCTGGTCCTCGGCCGCATTTTTCACCGCCACCTGGTCCTCAGCTGCATTTTCCATCGCCACCTGGTCCTTGGCCACATTTTCCATCGTCACCTGGTCCTCAGACGCATTTTCCATCGTCACCTGGTCCTCAGACGCATTTTCCATCGTCACCTGGTCCTCGGCTGCATTTTCCATCGCCACCTGGTCCTCGGCCACATTTTCCATCAGCCTCTCACTATCGACGAAGGTCATTTCTGCAGGTGTTGTCCCATTTCCTTGGTCATACCTAATGTTTGAGGGCGCCGCCGTTTCGTACTGCCTGTGGTTGCTATCCTGTAAACATCGTTCGTCGAATGTAGAAGGCTTTTTCCCTGTCGACCCTGTAGCATTCTCTACTTGAACCTTCTGGCAATTTCTTACTTCATCCCGTTTCTCGATTTCATGTCGTGTCTTTTCAGCGTCACGTTTTACGTCTTGTCGAAGATCCTTGATATCTTCTTGAAGATTATTGACGTCCAGTTTAGTGATCTGCAATTCTTTTTGTTGCTTGTCAACACTTTCCCTAAGCTCCTTGATGCCTCCTAATTTGACGTCCAACAACATTCCCAATTTTTGCTCCTGTTCTTCCTTGTCGTCTTGGCGTTTCCGCTCCCGTTCTTCCTTGTCTTCTTGGCGTTTCCGCTCCAGTTCTTCCAGCATCTTCATTATCATATCGCATTCCGCATCCGAAAATTCCTCCATGGTTGCCATTTTTTCCTGTGCCACGATCTTCACGTTGATTTCTTAAAAATCTCCCGAATCCCGCTTCTGACGCCAGTTGTTACGTGGCGTGGCTCGCTCGAAAAATGAAATGGCACAACTCGTAAAATAAATCTTTTATTATCGCTTGTACATTATCTCTCACATTTTACTATCACTCGCAACGCAATACTCCTCTATTTTTTATTCAAACACAAAAGAACTGCTCTCTTTTGTTTTTCTACGGGTAAGAACCCTTCCATTTCTTCGCTATTTATTTAATCATGTTAGTTCTTATTTCAACCACTGGGCATACCGGCCCGTCGTTCTGCGCATGTGACACTTTTCTATGGAACTGTCAAATGTCAACAAACAGCTCGTTACAATAACTTACCTATCGAGATAAGATGCAGCTCTCAGAGCAAATCAAAAAAATTCTCAAAAACTCCAATTATTTCATTTTCAATTTACCTTTTTTACTGTATTGATAAATAACTTGTATATATTATGTACCTATATATTATAATAAGGAATAAGAGCTGTGGCTCCCTCATCAGACTCAAGAGCTTCTCTTTACTGATGAGGTCTACATAACTGCCAAGTATTTAAAAAAAATCTGATATGTATATATAAGAACTGTATTTGTACCATAAATTAAATCAATAAAAAAAAAAAAAAAATGACCGAGATGAGAACGGTGGAAGATCTATTTCGAGTCGCTAGAGAGGGAGATGTACTCTCAAGTGATAGTCAACGTTGGGGAACCAGACACGACACTAGGAGAAGAAGAAATAAAGATGATAAAGTACTCCTGGCGCGATGTCTTTCAATTTCAATTTATTTATGTATTTATTTATTTATATTATTTATATATTTATTTATATATTTATTCAATATTATTATAATATGTATATTACAAACTATTAGTGATGGGTCCGCTCTGTACTCACTATTACAATGTAGTACTATATTACATTGAAGTGCACACTTCGCACGTTTTGAAGTGTAGTGCACACTACAAACTACAAACACCAAAGTTATTGAAAGTATAAACTTTAAATAGTACACTTCATTTCGATGCGAACACTACAAAGTATACACACTTCAAGGTTATCGAAAGTATGAGAAACATACTTTAAATAGTGCATTTTTTACGTGAAATCTTTGGGAAGTTGATGTACATAAATAAGAAAATAAGAAATCTCTGGAAACTGTAACAACCCCCCCCCCCCGCCCCCGTGGTTTGAAATTTTTTTTTGTTTAGCTCGCCAAATTTTTATTTGGGAAAAATTTTGTAGTACAATTACTATTCACTTCAAGTAGTTTTTACTACAATTGTAGTTCACACTTTGTAGTCTTCAAACTGGTGAATGTGTGTGTGTTGTAGTCTTCATTTTGAAATGTAGTTTTTCCCTTCGCTACAAACTATGACTTCAAGGCATACATATTATGAAAGTATATATATCAAAATAACAATATTTAATTATTTGAAGGTAATATAAAATCTAGTCAAAGGTGGAGGAGAATCCCACAGATTCAGATAATAAATGGATCCCAGATCTCGTTCATCCATGCTCAAGTACTTATTTTGCGTGACTCTTTCTATTGGTTCATTTTTGATGGTTATATTTTGCGTCGGAAGTGATCTTTTTGATTTTGATGAATTCTTCAATTGACCACAACCAAATAAAATGAAATGAAAATCAATTTTTTAAATTAATTTATTATTAATTATTCTTATATTACTTAAAACATTGCATAGCTCCTACCGTGGTTGAACAATGAGGACTTAAGAATTGGGCTTATATTTAGTTCAAAATGCGAAATATGATATATTACGTATTTACATTGAAGCTTTCACAGTCGATACCTTTCACAAAAGAGGAAAATAGGCTAGGCTGAGTGTGCTGGAAGGTAGAAGGTAGATCAATAAACAGGCGGTGGTTGGAGTCAGAGCGTCACCCCGTGGCCCTCGAGGTTTATTGTGTTCTTCAGTTCGGTAACACTCTTCATATGTTGCGAGTCATCCTGTAACAGACAGGCATATTCACGTTTTACATAACACTAAAAAAAAAAATTCAAAGTATCGTAGAATCTACAAATCGCTTTCGGTTGACTTTTTAAATGGTATTTTTGGGAAATGGCGCTTAGAATATATAATGTTGAGAGCTTTTTTTAAAGTGTAGACCTTACAATGAAATAAATCACATAAATATCGTGATATTGGCCATAGTAGTGGCTTTATTGGAAATATCATAGTAAGTAGCTATAATAATATATTTTAGTATAGATGATATCAGGAAGCGGTCAAATTGATATCAGTATGATGTTATCATGTTGAAAATAAGTCACAAGTAGCAACTTGCAGATTTATGGCACCACGAAACTAAAAATATTCAGTTCTGAAAAGGTGAGTGAGGGAGGAATTATAAAAGGGTCCAAATACAAATACGTTGCGAAAATCGCCTTTAATTTGAATAAATAGGCATGCTTTTTTCGACCTTGAAGGGACAATTGAACATCATTATCGTATGTTTGAAATTATTTTTCCGGTTGTGAACAACAGTTCCTAGTTTTTAATGAACACCCAACACCCTTTTACCGTTACCCTTTGTGATATCCTTTATGTCAAATAAGATTAGTAAAAAGGGCCTAGATACTAAGTGCCAGACAACCACGCGCCATTAGGATATTCTTTCCGGGGTGGTAAAGAAAAACTAACATTTTCTCCGACCATCAGGTCGTGGAGTGCATCCTTTTCCTTGTCCTCCATGGGAATTCTCAGAGGCTGTCTGCTGGCCTTGGTTGCTGATGCTATTCTGCTCTGCAGGATCTAGAACCAAAATTAGTATGGTTATTGATAGTCCATCAAAGGAAATAAAGTTTAAAAAAGGAAATTAAGTTTAAAAAAGGAAATAAAGTTTAAAAAAGGTAGTATTAATGATGTTCGGGGTACGGTTCCAAATGCACCCTACAGAGCAAATAAATCTACCAATAAAATACCCCACCACCCCTATCGGAAGGCTAGACAGCTGCTTCGAACTCCTAATTCAATTGCGTCATTCCAACCAGCATATTTTTGTTACGTTTTGTAAAATTCTTGGCACATATTGTGCCAAGATTTTCAACAAGCCAGCTTAAAAACAGCTCGATATGTTTTTATTCTTATGCTCGTCCGGTTGTCGGATGTTATCGATCATGTTTGCGATCACATTCATGATAGAAAATAATTGAGCCTTAGATTTCCCGAACATTCGCCTTAAGTTTTTTTAGCCAGGATGTCCTTCATCTTCCGGGACCTCTTTTGCTCGCAATTTTGACATGAATGATAAGACGCAGGATCTGATCATTTCTAGATGTCTCATGATATGGTTAATATTTACATCTATATTTACTATCGAGTTTTAAGTGTTTTAAGGATTTCTTTTTCCTTTTGCATCCGGATTTTTTGATGTCATTGTCATTTAACATAGTCATTTGTTACCTTATCTGGAACATAGAAGATAGAATAATTATGATGCTTTGGCCCCGTAGAATGGATAAACGAGTAAAGTATGATAAAAAAAATATATAAGACAAGTGTTGAAGCAGCAGGAGCAGAGGGCATTTGCGAAAGACTAGGTATGATCAAGTAAACCAAATGTAGGAAGATGTCTCGGTTAAAAGCTTCAAAAACCGAAGAGCATGCATGAGAAGATGTATGCAAGTGGATGAAAGTGGCGTTTATCCTGTGGTGGAGCCAGACCTGCTAAGACTCTAGTCCCTCAAGCGTCCCAAATGGACCAAGCGCGCGAGGGACATCGCCCAATGAAAAGCCCGAGGCGCCCGCAAAGTAGCAACTCATTCTTTCGCCGCCCGCCGTCCGCGTTACCATGCCGCTCCACTTGTCATATACCTCCACACTTGATACACGTTCATTCACACACCTTTAGCGTTCACTCAACATGCATCAGACTGAAAGTGCATTTTGGCAGAGGTGCACAATCACACTGATTCCTTTGCGAATACACGCACATTAACATTCAGTCATACCCGCCTTGTTTTGATTTGATTCATAATACCAGTGGCGTGCAGCGCATACAAGCAAAAAAGCTGTGCATTATTAAAAATTCTTAGAAACAAATATTGATTAAATAATCCTTATCTTAAGAAAAAGTTGATTAAATATTGTAGCCGTAATTCATCCTATGGCTAGAAGTTTTTTTTCCGACTTTTCTGTGCTTAACTTCATGTCAATTCTTCATTTATTTCGCCAACCAATTTGTTCCACAGATATAGTAAAGTCGAGAAAAAAAGCGTATATTTTTAATGCTACGAGTTTTGTGTAATAGCGTCCTTCTTCGAAAGGTCCTACGCCAGGCGCACGTCATGCAGAAATGTTATTTTTTACAAATTCCACCCAAAACTTTGTAAATTTTATGTCTTTTCTATGGTCAATGTAAATACGAATACGACAAATACGATCTGTCATCTGTCATATAATGATACATAAAATGTTTGATTTATTTTTGTGAAAAGAAACGTATATCCGAAATTAGTATTGTTCCCGATTTAATTATGTATAAATCGTCTTCGAAATATATTGAAATTTTATGCCGCTTACCTACATAAAATATTGTTTACAATACTTCTTTTATAGTGCAGTTATTTTTGTGGATTGAAGCTACTCAAAAGAGTTCATTATATAGATATAATTTTAAAAAATTAAAAATGTATATACCCTTATAGGTATATGCGTTTATATATTTTTTTAATATAGGTATATAGTCGGTCACAGCATAACCTAAGTTTATACCCACTGCACGCCACTGCATAATACTATACAACCCATCTACCAAATCCTCTTTTGAAACAGCCTGATAGATTCACAACAGTACCTGCAGTCTTCTCTTTTCTGCTGACTCCATCTTCTCTTGTAATTCCTCCAGCGAAGGCGGGTTCTCCGAGGGTTGCAGTCGCTGCAGGCGTGGCGGGGGGCGCGGGGGGTGCTTCTTCACCAGGCCGCCGTCTCCAGCCGCTTCTTCCTTGTCACTGTCGAGGAGGATCTCGAAAGCCAAAGCTGTTTAGAAACAGAAGAACTAAATTTATTTATGAGCTCGTAAATGTCGTAAAAATATACTGTGTTATTAAAATTGTGTTGTGCCATTGTTTGCGTAGTAAAGAAATCGTATCTTTCATAGTTGATTAGATAAGTGCATAAATTTCTTTAAAAATCCTAAAAAATAGAAATTATTAAGAATATTCTTCATATGAGTAGGAGGAGAGTACCATTATTGAAAATCTCAGTGTGTATGTAAACCCAGTCGGAAGTGAAACTTTTTAGCCTCAGAACATGAAAATGAATTATGTATTCGATAAAGCACGATATGTTAACAAAAAAATATTTGGTGCATTTAGGTCGGTCACCTTAATGTTAGTACAAAGGGGCGCGGCTATAAAAGGGGAGAGCAAAAGCTCTCGCTCTCGTTCTTCTATTAACAAACGTGCATAATAATTGAGGATCACACTAAAAACTATTTGAGATACACTACACTTCACCTCTTTTACACAGCACTGACTTTTATCACCGATCGTCACTGCACCGTGGCTAAAAAAGTTTCACTTCAAAAACATTTGCAATGCTCACGTGGTTTTATCGGCGCCGGTGGCTCTGACTCGGGGAGAACTTCCGTGGGAATATCGTCGTCTTCCTTGAGCGCCTGCCCGGCGGGGACGTGCCTGGGCCTGGCGGCTGGCGCTCTGCCCGCCTTGCCGTTGGTGTCGGGCTGGTCGTCCACCACGCTGGGGGTGGCGGAGGATCCGCAGCCCATGGCGCTGCTTTCAGTTCGCTCAACGGGGCTGAAAATGCGAATTGACAATAATACATACCAATTACCAATTATGCTTACGAATTACCAATTACGCTTACGAATTACCAATTATGCTTACGAATTACCAATTATGCTTACGAATTACCAATTATGCTTACGAAGTAGCTTGTTGTTCTAGTGGTTAGGACTCTCACCTCGTGATCCCAAGATCGCGGGTTCGAACCTTACTCTAGATCAGCAAGTTAGTCCTATTTTCGCAGCACAAGCGTTCAGCTCAGTATTTTAAAATAGTAAGAATATTGATGTGACACTATTCCGTGTTCGTATCTCTACTTAAAAAAAAATTATCGAAGATTTTGCAAACTATGACACATTTCAATTATTATTATTTCTATTCCAAACAATTAAAACGGAAATTCTTTAACGAATAATAATATTTCAAAAAATTTCGATGCTCGGATGGTCTGGGGGTGTAGCTTAATGACGTGAGGCTTAACTGTGAGTGAGAAATTAGCATATCAGGGGTAGTTTTTGAGTGTTTCCAGTTACCGAAAAGGTGAAAGAATCGATACAGAAATCGTATAGCTATGTAAAGAAGCATAAAGATCATGCAGTTCATACCACACTCAAAATACGAGAGACAAAAAGAGGAAGAGGTCGACCCAGCGCCATGGTGGAGTAGCATGGAGAAGGACCTGAAGAATGCCCAGTTGGATGAAGCTATGGCCCAGAACAGAAAATTGTGAAATAGAAAAGTTAGGAGCGTGGACCCCAAATGAAATTGGAAGCGGGTGAAGAGGAAGGAAGGAAGGAGGAAGATCAGAAGTCTGTTGTATGGATAAATTAGTTTATTCTTAAAAAAACAAAGATGCCGTTTGGAATAATAACGGGTATTGAAACATAGACATGAAGAAAGCAAAAGCACAAGTTGGATGCTGGAAGCGTGGACCGTGAAAATACCAAATATTATCTCTGTCCTCCAGGAGTCTTCTGAAATCCAGGAAAGGACTCTCGCATACATTGAACACATTGCCAGAAAGAACAACGAAAGTTTCAAGAAACTCGTAATTCCAGAAACATTTAAAAAAAAAACTGCAAGAGTTGGACAGACCAAATAAAAGAAGAGCTATTTGGGTGCATGACTAGAGATGGGAATACTAGAGTATTATGCGCCAAATTCTAATTACCGGAAAACACGATGAATACTAGAAGTAAACCAACCGTAATATATTTAAAGGTGTATTATATCTAGATGCGTGGCCAATAAGGCATTACAAAAGGTCGGGCGCGCCGCTACAAGCTTACTCGACAAGACTGACGGTCGTGGGATAAGCCAAAGAAGGCATATTGTTGTATTCTGCCCGAAACCTTGAAAATTGGGTACCTCCATGACAAGATGTGCATGGTGACTCTTAATTTTTGGGAAAGCCCAAGAGATCTATAAGCACCCGGTGAATATTAAAAGATGTTTGGTCTTAAATTGAAAACCTGGTATCCAGCGCTTCAAAAGACAATTTCGTCGCAGATTTCGCAAAGTTAGACTAACTAATTAACTAACCATCATGCCGTTTCCCAGAGATGTAGGTAGAGAGGATAGAATTTCACATTCTTCTGTACTGGCTCACCATTTTTGCTTCGTCTACTTTCATACACTCTCTTAGGTTGTCGAAGCTTCTAATAGAACCATCCTTCAGTACTTGATGTATCTAGTCATGCCAGATCTTTCGCGGATGCCTCCTGTTTCTACTACCTTCAATACTTAAATAGATTTTCTTTACCATCCTTTCTTTACTCATAAGTTCCACATGTCCAATGCATCTCAGCGATCCTTTCTTTATTCTATCTATTACCTCACAACCAGCATTATATTTATTATAAACTCGTTCATTCTCTACAATTCGTACAAATACTTACATACATGCGTCTAAGCGATTGCCAAGATAGTGATCAGACAATAGATGAAACATTCACATAATACCAGACAACTTGGGACAATGCATCTTCGACACGGTATTGCCATGTGATACATAAACAGAGAGATGCCCTGAATTCGACACGGTATTGCCATGTGATACATAAGCAGAGAGATGCCCTGCAATCGACACGGTATTAATAGCCAGTAGTAACACTACACTGAACACAAACCTTGCTTTTGACATGGAATTGTAAGCCAATACTTAACAACATTCACATTCATAACACATCAGCCCTGATGATGGATCTTACCATGGGATCCGAAAATTTGACCAAGAAGGTCGAAAAAATATGGATAATACCCCATAAAACACAAACCTGAACATAAAGCGCTACAAATGTAACATATGCTTATATTAAATATTTGTAAATATCCTGATGTTGCCCACTCTGAATGTACATAATTAAACCGAGCGTGTTTTTATGCCTTGATAATAGCGTGCAAATAAACAAAAAACGAAATGCATAGAGTGCAATCCGAGTATTTATCGATTATGGAATTAGATGTGACCTTTAGGTTTGGATAATTATTAGCCAGTACCTCTTGCAAAGGCTTCCTAACAAATTTTGGTGAATACATAAATTATAAAACAACTTATTATATCTGCCCTCAATTGTTTCTGCTAATGGGTCTACAGTGTAAACATGTTCTAAAACAAGTCGAATAAATAGAGGTCTTACCCGAAGAACCAAACAAACCGTAACCAAAGGGAAGTAAGAATCTTCAAGCGTGGGCGGTTAGTAGCTCACATCACGTCATTCCTTCGTACGCCGTTCGACCGTTTACTTTCTTGTAATATTTTCGGGAGATGATTTACGCTGACGTCACACGATTACGGTATCGTGCATACTTGACCCACTTCTCTGTTGCAATAGTGTCTTGTCAACAAAATAACTGGGAGTCAAATCATCACCATATAGTGAAATATCCAGAAAGTGCCAGATCTTGGAAGAAGCTCGGAAGAGGAAAGACACCAAGGATGAAGAACCGAAGGCAATGGTTCGGTCAGTGAATGGAAACCCATTGCTCACTCAGGATAGAAGGTTTCCACATCGGAACTACTCGTTCGCTACCAGTACCAGAATAGTAATTCAAATGCTACAAAGCAATCATGCTATGCCGCAGTGCAGCACAGCAAAAAAATAGCATGGCTTGACTGCCAACTGCAAAAATTGTTTATTACAATATTCCCATTTTTTTCCTTTGTAGGGTATTTGAGGAATGCAGGGATACTATCGTTTGCTGCCCCCTTACGGTATCAAGATTTAAAGTTCTATTTTTATTATTTAATGTACCGTTATTTACTTTAAA
Organism: Agrypnia vestita; assembly: GCA_016648135.1. Classification (NCBI taxonomy): domain Eukaryota; kingdom Metazoa; phylum Arthropoda; class Insecta; order Trichoptera; family Phryganeidae; genus Agrypnia; species Agrypnia vestita. The sequence continues at coordinate 64,220 of JADDOH010005007.1, forward strand.
ATGCTGCGTTTAATATCATATCTGCTAAAAGAATTTTATTTGATGTATGGCGGTCCTGCCGAGCCACGCATGCACATTCTATACAGATGTCTCCACTTCCCGTTACTGAGAACATTCGAAAGGTGAATGGCCGAGAAAAAATGAAATGAATATTCTGGGAGAGCTTACAAGCTGCGCCGCTCAATTGCAATGAGTCGTGTCTCCGTCACCAGATCGAGCGGACTTCCATCGCATGCTAAGATTTTTTCAGTGCCTCTTTAACTTCAAAAGCTTCCCTTGCTGAGCCTTTTGCTAGTAGCAGTACCGTACTGCTTTGCTGCTATGCTACACTGCGGCATAGGATGGTTGCCATGTAGTCATGCTAGCTTTTCCAGTCCGCTGTAAGTAAAGCGATGATAGTAAAAAAAAAACCCATCCAAAAGCCGTAATAAAATAGGCGATGACCTTCATTTTAAATGGTTAAAAACACCATATAGCCTATGATAAAAAACGGTACAAAAGCGTTCTTAAAAAGCATTGTGAACCAGTTCTGCGCATTGTTCTAGAAGTTTAACAAAGGAGTTAAAAGTGGAGTGAGGTGATAGTTGACCTGAACCGAGTTCACAAGTTCACGGTGCGTTAACCGGGAGTTTGAACTATATTCAAGAAATCAGACAAGGAACTATATTAAATTCGTAGAGGTTTTTAAACTTTTACCTGTCAAGTAATAGCCCCAAAAAGGTATCCAAGCCTTTAGAAATTCCAGGCAGGCTTATTTAGAATTAATCACTTTCACGTCAAATTGAAGGCTTTAACGGATTGAGTTCGGTAGTTAGGTTGAAACTCAACAATTGATTTGTTTGGTTACCATTATTTGTAATAAAGAGGGGTAAATCATGTCATATAGTTATTATAAACAATATAAGTAGGCCTTTTATATATGATTGTAATGACAAATTCTTTATTAAAATACACATTTTTTATTTATAATATCGGTGACCTCTCCAATAGGCTCTTCATATTTATTGGAGAACCTTATTTCCAGTCAAAATTATAATGCTTAGATTTTGGAACGAGATAATGATGATTTTGTTAAAAAATGCTCATAAATATTATGTTTATAAGAAAATACTAGAAAGAACCAAAACAATTAATGTAAGGAACAGCGCCATTTAGCGTAGCGTTAGTTACGGATTTAAAAAAATATAAATATGTTTATATTTTCTGTCTCATCTTTATTTGCGCCACTTTGTGGCGCTAGTGACAGACGTCGTTATATATAGGTAAGTGGATGTTCTTACGGTAGAATTGGTTATCGTTGCATTGTGTAAATTTGTCACTTAAGCCAGTTCATACAGGTCATAAGCTTGAGCCACCCTTTAAAGACTTCCATATAATTCACGTTTCGTTTATAAATAGCTACGTCTCTGTGACGTCTACAATTAATCTTAATTAATAATTATCCCTCAGTGGACAAAATCGTAATTGTGTTCACAGAACATATAAAAATGGCAATATTTGAAGGCGTCCCTGTAAAATGAATTCATTATTCAATATACAAAGTCACTTAACACGAAATAAACTTAACGCTATTCTTTAATCTACACTATTTCGCAATATATCACTCATATATGAATACTTCATTATCACTGGGTAACACGTATTTATCACTTGTAGAATATTCAAATCTTTCACTTAATATTTATCGCTATTTTTCGACGCCAGTTAGGTACCTCATTCGATATCTGTCGCTTCGCAATTCACGACTGGCCATCCTGGGCGTCGTCTCGCGGCTCGGGCAAACTTCGCACTTAACAAACTGTCAAATACCACAACTGAACTCCCGCCGCGGTGTGGTTCGTATTTGCATCCAAATGCTGGTGTTTTCGTACTTTCGAGATTATTCTAGTGTTTAAGAGAAGGTCCTCGTCGCTTATCGGTGGTTCCAGGCATTTCTGGACGTTTCCTGAGGGACAATTTTAGACCGTTCTAGATCCTACGATAGTGTTGTTCCAAGTGACATGTTACCAGAGGTTTCGTAACAGCGCGTAAGTAACTTCTTTTTAGCATCTCGTTACAATATGAAAGAATCAACGTGCAAAATATACTACCTCTCTTGTAATTGTTGACAACAGAGTGATACAATCGATAACTATGTTCGTGAAGCAATGAAATGGGTCATTCTGTAAAATACAGAGGTTTTCAACCATTTTTTACAGCCTGTATTAGATATAATCAACCACCACCCCCACTCCTCACCCTCTGGTGACAGGGTTGGGCCTGGTCATGGGGTATATTATGAATTATAGTTTTTCTGTATATTTACATCACCAATTATTCATAGGGGGCGGAATCATTCAAGCCATCCAACTAACAGCTTAAATAGATCTATAATAGGGCCGATTCTGTTCACACGTAGTAATTAAAATCATTAATTTCAATAATATTTTTAGTATTGAAAGTAATTATTATTAATAAATCAATAAGGGATACTTATTAATGATTTTCTCTTCTTCTCGTGCCCTGTCCGTTTACCGGACGTTGACTATCATTTTGGCTATGCTGACTTTGTTTACTGCGGCCCTAAACAGCTCCACAGTAGACTGGCCAAACCACTGTCTCAAGTTTTTCAGCCATCAAATCCTCCTTCTTCCAGGGCCCCGACTTCTGGCAATCTTTCCCTGCATTATGAGATGCAAGATCTCGTATTTCTCTAGATGTCTCATCACATGTCCTAGATATTGAAGTTTTCGGATCTTTATTGTTTTAATAACTTCTTTTTCTTTATTCATCCGAGCCATAAAATCTTCATTCGTAACTCTGTCCATCCAGCTTATTTTGAGAATTCTTCTATAGATCCACATCTCGAATGCCTCAAGTCGCCTTATCAGTTCTTCGGTAAGCGTCCATGCTTCCATTCCATAGAATAATACTGAAAACACGTAGCATCTGACCATTCGAATTCGTAATCCTAGGTTGAGATCATGACTGCAGAACATCTTTTTCATGCGGATAAAGGTTGCACGAGCTTGCTCTATGCGGCATTTGATTTCAACCCATCTCTCATTTAAGTTCCAGCCCAAGTATACAATACTTTGTACCTTCTCTAGTTATTAATAATGATTGTAAAAATCTCACAGACACGAAGCTATTTATATGAAAAACATATATGGATGTCTTGCACTTCGATTGCACACAGCATACCACCTGTACGAGCTGGCGTAATAGATCCCTCTACACAATGCGACGTTTTCAGTTTTGGAACATATTTACAACTTTCAAAAATTTTATGTGTGAATGTTCTTACGATGGAATTGGTGAACATTGATTTATATATAAATAAACACTTGTATAAGACCACTTTTGAGTTTAAGTATACACTACCAGTTTGGAGAACTACAGGTGAGAATATAAACTGGTTTATTAAACTTTTTAACAATCTCCACTAAACAAATTACTGAGTAAATAAAGGAAACACGAATGTAGCAATTTCTATCATTCAAATTAATACAAATTTGTTTTTTTGCTCAGTCAATAGATATTGAATCATTACAAATAAAAAAAAGTTATTTTATTATTATTTGGGGTATTTTTATGCAGTTTAAACCATAAAACTGCATATAAACTACACGATACATACCCCAAATGTATATATTGCAGATTAAAAATGATTATATTTTAATATTTTGATGAAAATTCGGCAAACAGGCTTAGGAAGAAAGGTAAAATATGACCTCAAGTATCCAAAACCACAAAAAAAAAACATTTTTCAAAATGTATGGATTTACTGCTTACTGGGGCAGCAACTGTGCACTCTCTACTAAAATCTTATATCTATGACTTTGACACAATACTGATTGATTTTGGAACATTGAATTTTAACTGCTTAACTGTGTTGACCTTTGTAGTCACAATTCGTCGACCTTTGGGTGTACGAGACTATGCAAATCCTCTACATAAGGAACAAAGGGAACCAGAAGAACGTAGGGAGACGTAGCGTCCTTCTGATAAGGGAGGAACCTGTGCATCTACCTGGATCCAAAGGATTACAAGGTGAGAGCGTGCTTCCCTTCGTGGCCTATTGATCTCTTCATAAATCTGTACCAAAACCCTTTCCCAATAACTTATCCAGTCCACAATCCATGTTCAAATATTAAAATTTTCAAATTTTTGTTTTTATAATTACTTATTTTTCTTTATTTATCCAAAATACAATAAGTCCTTTAGTAACTACATTAACTTTGAAGTAAGACTGAAAACTCACCAAATCGACATAAAAATACACAACGAAACACTCTCTGAACTTGAATACACAACATGCTCAGGACTCATCATAGACAGACAACCCAAATGGACCATTCATATAGACAAAGTAATTAGCTTTATGACTAGCCTTATCCACAAATTACACGAAATCTCACCGAAGATCATAAAATTCTGATGTACGAGGCATACGTTAAGAGTAGAATAGGATATAAATAAGGGGAACCAGTAACAATACAACCTTAAACAAACTCCAACGACAGCAAAATAAAATATTGAAAATGGTCTACAATTTGAAATACCTGACATTAACTGAAACGGTTCACCGTATAACAATAATTAAACGTTGATAACATTACAAAAATCGAAACACTAAAACTCATTACTCAAATACACGAAAATTATCAGAACTAGAACGGCTCAAAACTACCACAAACTCAAGACGAAATAAAAGCTGGAAAATCACGACTAATTTGTAACTGATTAAATTATATAATGACCAACTACAAAACCAAACAATTGACTACTAATAATTTTAAAATTGATTTGACAAAAATTCTAAAACTCAGTCAAATATAACAAATGATTTTGTGTCATCATATTATTATTTATTTTATTTTTATATTGATGTATTTAAAATTTTATCCATAGACCTTTCAGGTCTCAGTCATATTTTAATTTAAAAACAAAAACTCTATCTATCCAGCTTATTTTGAGTATTATTCTATAGATTCACCTAGAAAATGTTTAAAGTTTCCTTATCGATTCTTCTGGAAGCGTCCATGCTTCCGTTCCATGAAATAATACGACAATATGTAGTATCGGACCATTCGCCTTCATAATCCAAGGATCAGACCTTGACTGCAGACCATATGTTTCATGCTGATAAAGGATACGCGAGCTAAGTCACTTCGTCAAGACATATCGTTTACAATCAAAAAGAATTTAAAGGAGTTGAATAACTTATTAGAAACAACTGTGAAAACAAATTGTAGGTATTTAGCTTTTTCTAATTTCTAAAATGTCAACTGTTATCCTATGTTCTGGTTCTTCTGATGTGTGTCCTCTGGGGTATTATGCCATGTTTTTACGACCTTTCTGGCCGACGTTTCGGATCCCATTGCAGGGTCCATCATTAGGACTGATGTGGTTAAGTTGTGAGTGTTGCTGTTGTGTTTAAGTATTGGCTTGCAATACGTGTCTCGAATACCGTGTCTTGTGTTATTTGTTAGAAAATTTTCTAAATCCTTATTTATATAGTTACGGTATCGTGACTGTGGGAGGTAAATGAAACTTTTAATTAACTTAAATCACTGGATGCAAATTTAGTAGAAGCACCGTTTTTAATTCTCACCAATTTTGTAGTTCGCACTACTTTTTACTCCTGAATATTTCACATATACGTACGAGTAAGTCCTGCTTGCTTTTGTCCTGTCCTGTCTACAGCTCGTTTTTTTTGCGGGTTCCCGATTCGCTCGCTTCTATGATCAATCGCTTGTCAAACAATCATAATACTAAGGGCTCAATACCTTTCGCCAGTTATAGCCAATGTCGCTTTGCTATATTTCAGAATCCAGTGGAACATACCAGAACCTTCTAGCAATTTCCAATTCGCTCTTTAAGGTGTAGAATGCTGTAAAATCCTAGATTATTTCTTCAATTCTTTCCATTTCTTTCATCTCGTGACAACATAAAAAGAAAGTTTTTTTTCCAAAAACTGATTGGTAAATTCAGATTAGTCATTGTAAATGAAGCATAATTTTTTTAAATTCGATTTACAAAACCAATTTCGGTATTTGCTCTCATCTGAGAATCAACACATCGAATATATATTCATTTGTTTAATAAGCACACATCGTTCCATACGTGTGTTGTATTTTTACAAGCGCCACCTGCGTTGGTGTGGTTGGTCATACAATAAGTCGTAAGCCTTATGGACACCCAAAAAGACTTTCATGCCAACTTTATTTGATTTGATTTTTTCTCATGTTAATACTAATACTATACTTATTTTCTTGTTTTTTTTTTCTTTTTCTTTCTTCTCTTTAATATTGATACTTGTTTTCTCCTCTATTTTATATGATTTTCTTATTTCTTTTTTATTTTATATAATATTTTAATGTGTGTACCTACTTTTAAATGAGATGTGTGGGATTGCACGAACCTCCCCACATTCTGGAATAGAAGTTATATTTATTTATTTGTCTCTATGAGACATCGATGATATATCTTGATCGCATTCTCACTGCACGCGCCTGGTGGACTGGCTCTGTTACACCCTGTACATAGCTTATTATTATCACCCGATCCATTCCAGCTAATCGTCTTCCCTTCCTCAACATTCTGCTTCCAGGTGTCACACGCGAAACATTATTTTTTCAATAATTTGACGAACCTTAACATTCTGTCTCGCCAAATTGCACCCCTGTTCAGCTGTCAATATAAAGAATGTTCGATTCAGGTTGCGAGTCGGCGGCGGTCGTCAAATGTCAGTCTGGTGTTTACGTTCGTACATTATTAAGGCGGCCACCGCTAGGGCGGGGAGATCCGCCCTAAATTAGAATACTACCCCTAATGGCTGGGCTTGGACCCCCACCCCGCCCCACCCCCGCGCCAATGAAAGGGCAGGCCTCCCTCAAACGGAAATGCATTTTTCCATTCAATTGTCCTATATTTAACCGTACCAGAGACGTACAAATGATAGACCTCGAGCGCATTTGAAAAAAACAGGTATAGGGTATTTACAGGTGTTAGAAGGATAGAATTTCAATAGAATGATATAAAATCAATATATATATATATAAAAGGAAACCGTTTCCCTATCCGCCAAGTTTGCTCCACAACCAGCCACAACCACCGGTGGTTATGGTGGTGGATAGCCCTTGGTGTCACATCGAAAATATGCGATTTCGGTGGGGGTGGCTGAGCGTGGGTGGGAGTGGGTGCCGAAAATGTGCTTTCTAGCACATTGTTTTGTTTTGAGAAGACCGCAAATGCTTCAGATTGTTTCAAATTAGGCGCGCCGACTGCGTCGGTGAGTCCAGAAGGTTCCGGGAAAACGTTCTCTAGAAAGTTCTGAAAGGAGAAGATTCTAGAAAATTCCCGAAAGTTCTATAAGGTTCTTAACTGAGTGGCGGAATGTGTTGGTGTGTAAAGTTCTGGAAGGAAAATGTTTTAGAAGGTTCACGAAAGTTCTATGACGATCCAAACAGTGTATTAAAAATCTACGCATGTGAAGCCGCGCGGGTACAGCTAGTATTTAATAAAAGCTAACCCATAAAAACCAATTTTTAATTATACTCCCTTTCTCATTTGTATTGTTTCCAGTTTGATATTCTATCAACATATTCCTCTTGCTTTAAGTTCATGTGGAAAATCTATTCCTTGTATATTAATAGGTGTCCTATAGGTACACCAATTATTTTTGGAATGGAGTGTTTGCTTCAGTCAAGCTCAGTAAAGTGAACGTGTAAAGACATGTTTTATACGCAATAATCTTGTGACTTGTGACAATTAATTATTTTTTTTTTATTACTCTGTTGTACAACGAACAATCAACTAACTGAAGAACATTTACGTCATTGCATGCTGTTTCATTTTCTGTCGGGTGTTAATGCAACGGTTGCAACAAAGATAATTTGTGATGTGTATGGAGACGTATTGAAAGTAAATAAGTGCCAACGTTGGTTTAGATAATTTTCCGATGGTGATTTTGACTTGTCCGATAGCGATCGAAGTGGGCGCCCGGTAGGGTTTGATAAGCATATTTTTCTTAAGTCTACCAACAAGATGGCAAAAGTTCCTAGTTAACGATGGAGATTAAATCGATTAAGAATAAAATTAAATGTTAATTTTTTTTTTTTGCCACTTAAATAATTGATTACTTATGGGTACACCTAATATTATCCTTAAAACTTATAGAATATTGAAAACGTAATAATTAATATAGGGGGGCACGGCGTCGGCGAAACGGTCTGATCGAAGCCATGGCTCGAGTCAGACTAGTTGAAACAGGTTTCGCGCCTACTCCACGCGTCGGGCTCCTGTCTCATTTATGGTTTCAAATTTGAAAAAACCTTTAAAATTTCTAAAAATCCAAAATATACTATAATTAAATTTTTTTTAACGAAAATTTGTTGGATCATTTTATTGTCGCCACGAGACTGCCTGCAAAGTTTCAGCTCGATTGGATCACGGAAAAAGGGTTAAAAATCGATCCTTAGTTTTTTCGGCAGACAAGCAGATGCTACGAGTTAAAAGAAAGGGAGTAAAAAAGTAACCCATAAAAACCAAGTTTTTATTATACCCCCTTTCTCATTTACTAGTTGAAACATGTTTTGCGCCTACCCCACGCGTCGGACTCGAGTCGGGCGACGCTACGAAAGGGAGTAATAAAAAATTTTGAAAAATCCAAAATTATACTGTAATTTTTAATTTTTTTAAACGAAAATTTGTTCGATCATTTTTATCGTCGCCACGAGTCTGCCTGCAAAGTTTCAGCTCGATTGGATCATGGAAAAAGGGTTAAAAATGGATCCAAAGTTTTTTCGGCAGACAAGCAGACAAAGTTACGACGCTACGAGTTAAAAGAAAGGGAGTAAAAATCGTGGCAATGCCTATGGTGGCAGTTTTATTTATTTATTTATTTCAACGGTCTTAAACCTTTTATATTAATAAAGATCTTATATGTACATACAGTGTACATCCCTTGCATAAAAATAAACCTATGTGAATTAGCATATATTTGGGTCTTAATAACGCTAGAAATACCCGTCAGCTTTTGGTTCAAATGAATTTGGCATCAGAAAGTACTACTAAATGACCATTCTTTTAGGAGTACCTACCTTCTTTTAGAAGTATTCTAAAAAAATATTTTTTATAACCATTTGATCATGATGTGTGGGTTGAAAGTTATATACATTCCTTGTTTATAGGAAACGGACCATCTTCTCCCCTAAACAATTCACTTTTTACTCCCTTTATATTAACTCTTGGCGTCTACTTGCTTGCTTGCCGGCTTGCCGTCAAAAAAAACTTTGGATCGGTTTTTGACCCTTTTCCCGTGATCAAATCGAGCTGAAACTGGGCAAGTAGTTTCGTGGCAATGATCAAGAAGATCTATCAAATTTTCGTCAAACAATTAATAATTATAGTATAATTTCGGATTTTTAGAAATTTTATTGGTTTTTTCAAATTGGAATCATTAGAAAAGTTTGATTAGCAACGGCGGCCCGATAACGTCGCGGAATATTTTCTAAATTTGAATTACTCCGTCGGTATACATAATAGGTACTTCACAACACAAAGCATGAAATGTCTTATCAAAGCTCAAAATATCTGACATTTTAGAAATATATTAAATTACTGTAAGTTTAGTGTTATGTTATATGTTTTAATTCGTCTTTAATTGTTGTTATATTTTAAAAGAAAGGGAGTATAATAAAAACTTGGTTTTAATGGGTTGCTTTTATTTTATATAATATGCACTTCAAGCACTAAGCCTCAGATATACAGGGTGTAACAGAACTAGTCCACAATGCTTTTCAGGTGGATTCCTGCCTTGATTATGAGTCAAAAATGTTCAATCAACAATATCAATAAACATGGAGATTCAGAATATTTTGAGTACGCTCAAAATTTTCAGAACAGTACTGAATTTTTGTCACAGGGACATCATTAATCAATCAATGTATATTATAGATGTCTCACAGAGACGAAACTGTATTTTAATGGGAAAGTAGGTATTTGGGTGTACGACCTATCGTACGGCTGGCTTAAGTGATCACTTTACAAAAAGTAACGTTCGCCTTTCCACCCACGATAGGATATACCATGTCTACTAATTTTTGACGCGTAATTTAAATATATAGGTAACATTTATATTTAAATTATGCGCCACGTTTCACATATGAGTTGTAACCATCCTAGATGCGACATCAAAGTTTGAATTTTTTTTAAATATTTCTGACTATATTTTTACAAATAATTGAAGTTTCATTACAATTACTTACATCGATTACAAAAAATACATTCGATTCAAAAAAATAAAATAAAATAGTAAATCCCTGAAAAAATTTCAATTGGAATTGGAAGTTTTTATCATTTTATTGTATTAAAGGGAATCAATTTTTCATATTAGATATAAGTGACTGTAATGATAGTCTAACGTTTTGCAAAAAATAAATCAGAAATATTTTAAAAAATGCACACTTTGATGTCGCAAATCTCCTTAACTATTGATATTTGGTCATGGTTGCTACAACATTTTCCACTCATAATCAAGGCAGGAATCCACCTGTAAAGTATTGTGGACTAGCTCTGTTACATCCTGTATATGGAAAGATAATTTTATGCCATTAGTGTTTAAATATGATTTTTCTAAATAAACTTCCAAGCGTTGTTCTGGCATACATGTCTATCAATGGTGAAAGGGCAAACCAAACTGAGCACAAATCAGCTGTCGGCTATCGAGTTGGCCGTTGCTGTGTATTTAAACACTAGGCATAAAATTATGTTTCCTATAAATTCAATACCACAGCTATTACTCCGAATTATATATTTTTATTTTATTTAATTTTAAAGTTCTACACCTCTAAAAGAAACATCCTGTATACACACGTAATTTTTCTATTTAAATGTATTTTTTAATACGTAATACTTTAGTCGAACTATGGTGTATCGTTATACATATAATTTATCTACATCATTATTTCATTCATCAAATATTTTACCGATAAAATAAAATTTATATTATTGATGGATTTGGCCTAAACGTTGTAGACTATTCATGACGATCCTTAAAATGGGTAATAAACATAAACTACGATATTTTGACTTGAGGTTAATCATATTTTTATATTTTACCACTCAAGTTTCGAGTGTATCATCGACTGGTGAAGAATTAAGCTGATTACTAGTAAATCTGTTACCTTAAGGCTTGACATCCACTGCAAATGCATATTTTGCCGTTTTTTACGAAAATGTGGGTTTTTATTATTAATTTATATCAGAATGTATACTCTAGACTGCAATTTTTTATTAATAATAACTTAGATAGAATCATTGTTATTATATAAAAGTAATAAACTGGACATTATTTACAATAATTAATAAAATATAAGCATTAATCGACAGGCCGCGGCAAAAAAATCATTTTTAGTGTCCCAGGCGGCGCTAATTTTTTATGAATATTTACATGTACGCATAATATTTTTTATACGCATAAAGGATACTTCAGTATCTAGAATTTTTACTAAGGATATCAAAAAATATTCAATATTAATAAAGTTATAATTTTTTAAATTGGCAAGAAATTTTTACGTTTTTTGTTGATTTTTATTATGATTAAACAATATGTTCTATTTATTCCTGTATTTTGAAGCTTTTCTCACTTAATAAAAGTAATTTTTTTTAATAAAAACAAAACACATTAATTAATTTTTAAAAATAAAAATTCAACAGTCAAAAGTTTGTGACTGTTGAAGGCAATATGAAGATATTTTACAAAAATATATATGAAATTGTAGACTCTACGGGATAGCTCATTTAAGCATCACTTTGCATTGTATGTGAAAAAAAAACTGTTAATACCTACAATGTTGGTGCATATTTCAAGAACAAAACCAGCCAATTAGAGAGTTTTACGTTATTAAGGTAACTTTACACCAGCGAGGGTGAGCGCTTAGACAGAAGTAATGAACAGGGATGGGAGAAGATATGAGTGGATATACATTCTGTTTCTCTCTTTCTTTGAATTTTCTTAATTTTAACACTGTCCGAATCCCTTATAAAATGTCATGGAACAATTCTATGGAATGCTCTAGAACATCCTACAGCACTCTAGGATTATCTGCATCATTCGAAAGACGCCTGGAACAGCTTAGAAGCGAAGGGATCCTTCTCAAAGACCAGTATACAGCTTATATAAAGCAGCACCGCGCTGCGCAATTGAGTTTTTGTTTTGACATTTCTATCGGTGCGAAATAAGCCGCGGATGTCAGCCGGTGTGGCCAGTTGCGAAATTTTAGAGCGAGGTTTACACATACTAATTCGATTGTCTTTCTTAGTTGTTGGTCTTGTGGTTAGGACACTGGCCTCGTGATCCAAAGGTTGCGGGTTCGATCCTCACTCCAGACTAGCAAGTTAGTCCTATTTTCATAGTACAAGCGCTTAGCTTAGTTTGAAAATAGTAAGAATATTGATGTGACACGTATTTCCGTGTTCACATCTCTATTTTTTATTTAAAAAAAAAAAAAAAAAAAAAAAAAATGGAAAGAGGTCTAACACTAGTCAGGAATCGTCGAATTTTAATGGCTAGGCCCTTCTGTTGGCGGTGGAAAAGGTCCACTAAGTTGCACACAGTTTACGGAAAAGGGTTGTTTGATTGGTGGAGATCTTTAAACGAACTTTTACTTTGATCCAATTGGGTTTAAGACACTGTACATTTCGCTCTCGGAATTGACTATCTTGCGAACAAATGGTAAGCAGTAGTTGACGTTGATGGTAACTCCGCCTCCGAATATTTATTATACACAATGTTTAATTATATTTTGTTTTCCATTTTGGTTATGTTAAAAATTTGAAATCGGCGGATGCATCCACCTACAATTCCAATAGTTTCAAATATTCATTACCTTCCTACTGGTATTTCAAACTTTGCGTTATAATAACTCTCGACATGTTAACATTCAACATTATTATCAACATGAACATTAACATTCAGCAGTAAAAACAATCCCAAATAATAATAATATCGAATGTCCGCCCGCAATTCTTCCTATCCAATAACTGTTCGTTTTCAAAATTGTTATGAAATAAAATAAAAACATTGACTTAATGCTTTTGTAATAAAATACTTCGAATTAGATTTTTTTATATTTCATTTAATGTAAATTAAAACTAATAAGTGCATCCACTACTACACCGCGTAAGTCATTAATATAAATCATTAATCAAAATATATAAATACCTATGTAACAATGTTTATCACTGACGCAACCAGATGGCTCAAATTATCTATTTATTTATTTTAATGGTTCACAAACAATGAAAAACACACGACATGATACAGATATTACAATTATAATTCAATTAGTTTAAATGCTTTTCATCACTTGAATGTGAATAAGGCTAACATAGAGATAAAATAAAGGCTAATACATCTACAAGAAAGAACAGAAACAAAGTGATGTTATAGAGTGACGTTGAATAAAGAGACTAAACAGCTAATTTCACAAGTTTGGTAATAAATAGTTCTCTTATATTCGTGGAAACTGTCATGAAATATGTCTATGAGGACTTTATGGTTATTTTCTATTTTGTTGTATGACCTCAACATTCTAGATAAAAAATTAAAGTGGGCCATATTGTTACTGTAAGTTGAAAGAGCAAATGTATTATATGTCTTAAGTCGGCGACTAGGAACATTCAAAGTTATGTTAATGAGTTATAGTAACATAATGAAATATAAGAGGCAAAAAAGCATAATTCTCTGTTAAATTATGTTGTCACTAATGTTTTCAAGACGCTGCGCTACTCTAGATAGCGTTGCTCTCACAGCCGTAACTGGCAGCCAAAATATATAAAAAATACGTCATTTTAAATGGGTTATAGCCATAAAAAAAAAGTTAGTTTACCTGAAATGTCGCCAGTTGATTTATCACATTTTGAGCGTCCGCACCAAATAAAACGCACTTAACTTCACCTCAATCGAGCTTGTCTTCGATTCATTATTATGTTATTTTAAAATTTATAAATATCTTTCTTCTAAAATCACTGCAATTTCAGTCAATTGAAAAAATTATTCAAAATATTTTTCGATGAATTTTTTTGTGCATAAATGATATATATTTGTCTACTAACAACAAAAGTGTTAACCGTCCCTTTCAACGTCCGCTCTGATACTCAACTGATAGACATTAGTGGGTAGTTTTATATGCGGCAACGAAACCTCAATACATTGTCATAGGGGTAACTATACGGTGGTGGTAAGGGGTGTAGGGACACATATACATATACGTAGGTACGCACACGGCACAATCGACACACATGTACAACTCTACGGCCAATGTAATAGCAATTGATCGATTATATTTTCAATCGAGAATGATGACGAATCACTTGTTAGAATTTACTATTTTCTCTTGATTTTCATGACTCAAAGAAATCACGCTATGATGAGAATTTTATGGAAAGCACTGGAAAAAATGAGCTAGTAGACAAGAGGTGCTGGCAAATGATGGAAATAATGCAAGTTAAGTAATACTTATTATTGGGAGCAAAAATTAATTATTATAGTCAAGATGGCCGCTCAGAGGCTGACATCATAAGCAGAATACAAATAAATATAAATAAAATAAATACGCCTTCAACAAAAATGCTTGAACCCACCAACATAGATTTAAGGGTTCGGAAAAACTTGATTAAAACTCTTGTCTGGAGTGTGCTGATGTATGGCAGCGAAACATGGACCATTGGCCAGAGTATGTCCGGGAGGCTAGCGGCCTTTGAGATGTGGTGCTACAGGCGCACGGCGAGGATCCATTGGTCATCATCCATCCGAAACGACGAGGTTGAGTAGGGTGGGCGAAAAGAGGCGGCTCCTTAACAGAATCGCCCAACAGCGAGCATTTTGGATAGGCCATAGTATAAGGCATCCGGGCCTGCATTTAACCATCGTCGAGGGAAATGTTGTAGGCAACAATTGCAGAGGCCGCCCGAGATTAAGCTACGTAGACCAGATTATCGGAGATGTGCGCTGTAGCACCTACCAAGAAATGAAGAGGCTAGCAGGTGACAGAGAGGAGTGGAGAGGGCGAGGGCTTGTTGTAGACCAATCCCACCAATTGCGACCCAAAAAAGTCCAAGAAGACGATAAAGTATCCAATACATTAATGCGCACCCAACAAATTAAATATTTTAGAGATCAAAATAAACTATATTCAAATTAATTTTCCCCAAAATATTCGATTTCTGTTGGTCTTGTCAATCCCTCAAGAATTCAACACTATAATTTTTCTTGTGTAACACGAAATCATTTTACAATACTTTAAAATTTGCATTTATTCTATATATTTGTCTAATCTTCTACAAACAGATTGACGAATTATGTTTATTCAAAGACTCAGTAGACAACATAATATTTGGCTAATTTCTGATACATTGGTTTAATGCGTAAGTTTTTACCGTTTTATTTTCGTATTTTCGTAACATTCTAGAGCTTTATCGAAAGTTCTGAAACCTTCTAGGGTCACCGATATACTCCGCCACTTTGTTTGGAACCTTACCGAACTTTCGGGAATCTTCTAGAACGTTCTCCTTCCAGAATTTTCTAGAGCAGATCTTCCGGAACTTTCTAGACTCACCGACATAGTCGGCGGGTCTATTCTAAAACAATCTAATGGATTTGCGGTCTTCCAATAGTAAAACTATGTGCTAGGAAGCACTTTTCCTCACCCCTGCCAAACTCATATACTTTCGATGTGACATCAAGGGCTATTTACTATTTATTAAATTTATTACACAATACACTTTTTATGACAAATTAATAATAAATAATATGAATAATTTTAAAAAAATCATGTAATATAATTTTCTACTTTTAAGTCTTTATATTACCCAGCATACAAAAGCACTTCGGTTGGAAACTAGCTCCGTCTTTTGGTGAGCTCAAAAACTAATTTTCCATATAAAACTTTGATTAATTGATTATGATGGATAACTTGATTAATTATTGAATTATTTCATATATTGTCATCGAAAATACGTCTGTGTGCAAAATTTTAGCTCAATTGGACATTGGGAAGTGGGTGAAATATCAAAATATAAGATTCCGTCCAGACAAACAGGTGAAGCAAATATAAGCCTGGTAGAGAAGGATCATATTACTGATGGAATCGTTTGTTACTTCACCTGTCGGTGAAAAATAGAAATTCGAATAGAACAATATAATCACGAGAGTAGTTATTACACGGTATCGATGTCTTTTGAACATTCTGAATGAATGTGGAATTGACTGGACTATCCTGGAATATTTGAGAAGCGACGGATAATTTTACATACCCAACGGCGTATTTTTCCAACGTGACAGAAAGGCGAGTTGTTTGACAGCGCTACATAGAAGTCCACAAAAGAAGAGAAGAAAAGAATACCTATGTAACTACTTGTGAGCGGAATATTCCTGACACTGATCGATGCGATAGAAACAGCACAAAAGGAAGTGTTCCACAGACAAATGACTAGTGATAATTAGTGCGAATTAGTGTGAATTTAAGAACGGTGCTCCGATAAATTTCCTATCCAGTGACTTTGTTTAAGTGTTTCGTTTGCCACCCACTATCACGTTCTCGTAAAATATATAATTAAACTCAAGCAGACTTAACAAAGTTTTACAAACATCCATTAATACAATTAAATACATTTGGTCGTGGAATGTATGAGCGAGGAGGGGATATAAGGAAAATATATGAGGTGATTGTTGAAGGCAGCAGGAACAAAGGTCATCCGCGAAAGACCTGGCATGATTATATGTTTTATCTAAATTACATGCTTAAAAGTCTCAACCTCAACAGTAGAAGAGCTTACATGAGAAGATTTATAAAAGTGGATGAGGCAAAAGCGGTGTCCCTAGACAGAAGTATACGACGTTCTATCCACTCCATCTACAACTGCAGGGAAACGGCGTGATGGTTAATTAATCAGTCATTGAGCTAGTATTTTTATTTTTAGTTGGAATATACACAAAACTTATTTCCTTCTTCTTCAAAAACAGCAAAATAATTTTGTGGTGACACTATTAATACAATTAATAAAAATCAACTTAGTTTTCACCACTTTTGTATTTAAAATATCAACATGTTTCAGAGCCCATGGCCCCTTCGTCAGGATACAATTGAATACTGACAAAATTAAATTAAAAAATCGAATTAAAGACAATCAAAATATTAAAAAAGTTATATATGGAAAATGAATGATAATAAAGTACCTACTTAACATGAAAATAAATTTTAAAAAAAGATAACTATTTGTAAACTGAAATATGTTGATATTTTCAATACAAAAGATGTGAAAACTAGGTTTATTTTTATTAATTGTATTAAAACTTATTTACTTTCTTCTTCTTCAAAAACAACAAAACAATTTTGTGCTGACATTATTTGTATAATTAATTACAATATAATCTTTGATGGATTTGGCTTGATCGTTAATCGGGCCAAGCGATGTTTCTCAAAGACACAATATTGTAATTGATGGATACTTCATCAGTAATTGATTGTATTTTGTGTAGTGTGATGCATTAGGGTAATGAGCTAAGAGTGTCGTAACGCCCAGTTTCTTTAAGGGTAAAAAACTGTATTAAGTAACCAGAATTGATATGTCGACCTACAAAAATATCGAGCACGTAAATATTCGCTTCGATGAAGTGCTGCGTTATACGCCCCTTTCTTCCGGCACACATTTTCCTTGAAAACAAGTGACTGTCAAATATTGGGTCTGTAATGAAAATAGGGTTTTTTGCCAACTTGAATTATCCAACGTTGTTCGATCGGTCATAAATATCCGGCTCTAAGGACCAATTTATATAAATTTTTTAAACTATCTGTCTGTTATCTGTACCAACGGCTTGCACTCGTTATACACCCCTATCTCCCGGCACACATTTTCCTTGAAAACAAGTGACTGTCAAATATTGTGTCTGTAATGAAAATAGGTTTTTTTGACTATCTGAATTATCCAACGTTGTTCGATCGGTCATAAATATCCGGCTCTAAGGACCAATTTATATAAATTTTTTAAACTATCTGTCTGTTATCTGTACCAACGGCTTGAACCCGTTATACATCCCTTTCTTCCGGCACACATTTTCCTTGAAAACAAGTGACTGTCAAATATTGTGTCTGTAATGAAGATAGGGTTTTTTGACTACCAGAATTATCCAACGTTGTTCGATCGGTCAATATATAAATATCCGGCTCTAAGGACCAATTTAT
Source organism: Agrypnia vestita (assembly GCA_016648135.1). Classification (NCBI taxonomy): domain Eukaryota; kingdom Metazoa; phylum Arthropoda; class Insecta; order Trichoptera; family Phryganeidae; genus Agrypnia; species Agrypnia vestita. The sequence continues at coordinate 82,450 of JADDOH010005007.1, forward strand.
ATAAATTTTTTAAACTATCTGTCTGTTACCTGTACCAACGGCTTGCAGTCAGTACTTAGTTAAAAAGATTTTCTAAAAAATAAATAATTAAGTCTCTTAATATTCCTATTACAATGATTAAAGTAGTATTCAAATTCTAATATATAATATCATAATATTCTGCCGGATAAATATTTTATTTCGCTTTTTCCAAAAAATGTCTTTACAAACAACTTTTACTTCAATGTATTGACTACTAGGAAAAAATTGTCACCCCCCATCCTTTTTTCTATTCTATCCATGTTTTAGAATTTCATCCGTTTCAAATTTTGCGCAGTACCATTTCAGGATCCTTATACTTTGAAGATTTCACCCTCCCTTGCAAAATGAATAGATATTACATTGATTGGAATTACAAAAATTCCATTTTCACTCTAGGATCCTGAGGAAAATATAGTTATCCTACCTTACATCCAGGGAAATCTAACCTTTGTCTTATCTGGACCAAATTTCGCATACGTCGTTATTATTGAGGGCCTACCCAAAACTAAAATTTCTCTCCTCCCTCCCTCTTTTTAAAATTATAGCTAAGTCTGAATCCCGGGCCATGCCGTGCCACTGCAATAAATTGTAAACGTTGCATTGTGTAGAGTGATCACATAAGCCAGCTCGTACAGATTGTAACCCCTGAGCCATCGTGTAAAAGATTTGCATCCACTTTTGTACTTTGAGATTTCTATAATTTATCCACAATTAATAAATCATCCCTCCGGGTAACAAATCCTGTAACTGTATTCTTGGAACGCACTTTCATATAAAAATATTGTTAAAAATAAAAATAATAATTTAAAATCAAATGTTGCACCACGAAGTGAATGCCAAATCGTTCAATTACATTAAAATATATCGAGCGTTTTCAAGGGTTGCACTTGCGAGCCACCGTTTAGGAGTGTCCCGCCCCCATATACCACTCCCCCCGCTGTCAATTTAGACAAATTGGCGCCGAGTGTTGAACCCCGTTCGGCAATTCCAAGAACCGCGGGAACCAGGTTCAGGGTTTTACAAGCGGCCATAAAACCATTACTCGGCCTTGACGTCTGCTATCAGCGGGAGTTGGCATCACCAGGACCAACAGGATTCAAATTGCCACCTTCAGGCTTCAATTTCTACATACTTTCGCTTTTTCGGTCGTGTATGGAAGGTTAACGTTACATTATATTATGTGGGGTGTAAAAGCAAAGGCAGCATTATCTAAAAAAATGAAAAATGTTCTGTTAATAGATTTTATGTGTCTATCCCTTCCAAAAAAATGTTTCCTATACATTTATATGCTTTGTTTCCTATAAAATCTTTAAATTAGTTATCTTTGCTTCTCTACCTTACAAATGCCATTTTTTAGAATTTGACATTGGAAATTTATTCTTTTTGTAAGGTTTTCAACAACTGGTTTTGTATGGTTATTTGTGTTACATAAAAGTGAATGAATTTTTTATTTTGGATATAAGTTACTTTCATGAAAATATAAAAATTATATACGTAAAGGATATGCATAGAAATATCGGTTAACGGTAGGTAGACCTCTTTCCATTTATGAAAGACGTTCGATTTAGTAGGTGTAAATCGTGTGTACAAGGCACATTGTTTCTTTGTGTTGGTATTTATACTCGTAAACACCTACACAACGAAATAATGTGCCTCGTACGTTCAGCTAACAAATATTAATTCGATTGTTTTTCTTAAATGAAAATATGTCCACTACTATGATAATAACCCACAGATAATTTTTAATTTTTCATATTTCTTAGATTAGGAATTAAGTCGTTTGTTTTTCCATCCAACCGTCAAAAAGTCCACGAACATAATTCCTGTTTTAATGGTAGTCGCCATTGAACAAGATATAGATTTATCTTCCTCTTTTATATGGAGCCAATGGTAGTGCAAATGTAGAAGTAGTTTCGAAGAAATCCAAAGGTCGCGGGCTCGAACCTCACTCCAGACTAGCAAGTTAGTCCTATTTAAGCGTTTAGCTTAGTTTGAAAATAGTAAGAATATTGATGTGACGCGTATTCCGTATTCGCATCTCCATTTAAAAAAATGAGAGAGAAGTATACAGGGTTATTCGGAAAACATTAATATCTTCGCAGGACTATATTCCTGCCTTGATTATGAGTCGAAAATGTTCAAGCTATTGTGACCCAATATCAATAGTTATGGATATATGCAACATCAAAGTTTGTATTTTTTTCAATATTTCTGACTTACTTTTTGTAAAACGTTGAACTATCACTACAGTAACTTATATCGAATATGAAAAATTCATTTCCTTTAAAACATGTCAAATAAAATAATAAAAATCTTCGAATTCCAATTGGAAATTTTTCATGGTTTTTATCATTTTATTTAACTTTTATTGAAACAAAAGAATTTTTCGTAATCGATTTAAGTTACTGTAATGATAGTTCAACGTTTTACAAAAAATATTGGGGAAAAAATGCAAACTTTGATGTCGCATAACTTCATAACTATTGATATTAGATCATTTCCGACTCATAATCAAGGTCCTGCGAGGTTATTAATGTTTTCCAAATAACCCTGTATGTTAAGAATTCTTAAGAACATTCAATGCATGATACAACACGAACATCTTTTAGAATTTCTAAATATCTATCTGCATTTTTTTCTGTAACTTACACTTAAACTTAATTTCATAAATATAAAATTTAAAGAATAATACTATTCAATATTCAATGAAATAATTTTAATTGGAAATTTATCACAAAAATATCCCACTTCTGGTTACCGGATCTGACAACAGGTTTATCTAAAATCTCACTTCCGGGCAAAATAGAGTTATCGAATCTTCCACCCAAAAGGCAAGAAATATGTAAATTTCGAAATCTCTCATCTACAACATTTACAGATATTCAGTGTTTTGTTACAGGAAACCTTCGCAACAATTAGGCGATTATTAAATAGCTTGGATAGGAATTGCCTTAGACTATAATTAATTTTTGTTCAAAGAAATAGTAAACATATCTTAGCATGGATGTAAACTGGATGGTAAACCCTAAAAAAATATAAATGTATTTAATGTGCACATTACCGTTATAATTTTGACAAAATATATCTAAGTGATAAAAGTATAATATTTTTAATAACAGCAAAAAAATTTGATAGCATTAATTATATTAATAAAAAGTATATGTCAAATTTCTAAATTCCTTAATCTTATTATCAACATTTTATCAAACTTTACCTATATAATAAATTATTACAATAAGATAAATGAGATATTTTAAGAATTATTAAAAAAAGTGTTACTAGAAATTTAATATTATAAAACTAGGTTTGGGTCTTTGCTAAGTGTGTGCACTAAATGTTTCCAGAATATTTTACAAACTTGCTATTGCAGTGTTTCTTAATTCGCACTAATTAACGAGTTTCCGTTTCTTTGATCACTTTCTAGTAAACTCCGTTCAATGTTCGCACGTAAAAAGACTTGTCGCTTCGTTAGGGGATTTCTTTTCACTTTATTATCGCTGGTCACACTGCGCTGCGCTCCATTCATAACATCACATCTCTTAACCATCGCGATTGACTGAACCTGCGTCGCGTGACGCCTTTGTATTTATAGATAACGCCTTCTAGATCTTCCGAGACTCCTGTGGAACTTTTCAGAGGTTACAAGAGACTTTTTCTAGAGTTTACTTTAGTTTTATTGTCAGTATTACATCTCGAGACGTTTTGTACAAAATTTTCAGCAATCTTGTTTTGATGTTTATTGACGCAAACCTTCGACCAGTCACCATGGAGCTAGACATTTTTAAATACATGCAACACATTCTAATATTTCAATATTGATTGATGGTCAACCATCTAATGCACGGATTACCATCAGTACGTGGATATCACTTCTACTGCACCTGGAGGTTGCGGGCACCGTTCGTGCTGCAATGGTCAGGCACGTGACAGCGCGAGAATCATTACGCAGGTCCGGCTCAGGAATTTTTATTTTATTTAAACTGTTTTTTTCAAATTAGTTTCTGTAATGATTTAACAGCCTTGTTTTAAGTTCCGCAAGATTTTTGAGTGTTTTAGAGAAGTGACAGCTGGCAACATTTTTTTGTTTTTTTATGTGTAAAATTTTTCCTCTCGCTTTCCTGCAAGCTGTGAGTGATTTCATGAAAATGGACGGAAATTCGTAACAGGAAACTAGACGCCGGGGAAGCGCGCGCTATTTCATTTGACCAATGAGCGCGCGCGGTGATAGAGTTGGCCGTCAAATGGTACCAACCCATTTTCCGAGAAGTTGGTACTGTATTAAAAAATGTATATGATATTAAAGAAAACACATTATTATTGTGAAGTTGCAATTTCAGAACGAAATTCTGTGAATTTTAAACAAATTTTTATTAATCAATTGGAAAAGACATACAACAGAAAGATCAAATTAACGAAAAAATATTTTAACTGCTACCGGGATTCGAAATAACGGACTTTCATTCTATATCCGGGGATAGATAGACGTTATCTAATTTCGCCACGGCAGTCTGGTAAGTTAACGAAAAATTTTCGACCTTATATGACTCTTTTTAATTGATTAACATTTTTATTCCATTTTTAAAGCAATCCTATTGAATATTTTTTCTAATTTGGTTGGTCTACTGGGACGAGGCTCAAACCACCGATCATTAATTAGACCACTAGGCGAGAGTCTTAAACACTAGATCAACAAGTATTTTTCCCTTTTCCTTTATTCTCCTTTTTAAAAAATTCTCCTTTTTAAAAAAATGAGATGCGAACATGCAATACGTGTCACATCAATATTTTTAGTTTTTTCAAACTTAGCTAAACGCTTATGCTATAAAAATAGGACTAACTTTCTGGGATGGTATTTCCATAGATTTACGACCATGGAATACATCAATATACTTTTTTTTTAAATTTAAGCTTGTGCGCCTGTACTATGAAAATAGGACTAATTTAATTAATCTACGGATCAATAGGCGAGAGTCTTCACCATTAGACTAACAAGATAGTCGACCACAAGTATCTTCCCTCCTATCTCCTACCTCCCTACTATCAGCATAACACCGTTATAATATCATAAGACAAAAATATGGTTTGTGTTTCTCCTTATTTATCATAATACTGAGTTTGTACCAGCATAACCAGGTTTAGTGTGCGAAACGTGGTTTTCCATACGTACGTATAAATTTTTAAGTTTTTTTTTAAGTCAAGACAAGACATATTACCTCTGTATTAAATTCTTTAATTATCTCGCTTTAACAATAAAAAAACAGATCATAATAAATTTATAATTGAAACAACAAAAAGTATACAGATACCCACTAGACATATAAAATGACGACTGTTTGAGATTAGTTCACACCAAATCTTTCACCCCAATATTATAGTTAAATCACAACATCACATCAAATTGCAGAAAATACACGAAACACATCAACATCACACATCAAAAAACTACCACATAGCAAATGCTAAAACAAAAACTGGAAAATCACGGCTTGTTTGTAACCGTCTGAAACTATATAACGACTTACTGTAACAAAAACAACTGTATATTCATAGACACAAAAAATAAGTAACAAACATACTGAGACGCACAGAAAGCTAACCTAAAAAAGAAGTGACGAACATAATTACAAATTTGAATATAATTTCATAAAAATTTATTTCTACTCTCCAAATTTTGATATACATATTATGTACATGAAAATGAAATTTTCATAGACCCTCCGGGTCTCTGATATTAGGTCCTTACATATGAAATTCACGTTTTGCCGTACTGGCAAATTTGATCTCAAATATCTTCTCTTTGGTTAGGAATTCCAAATCCAAATTTATACAGCTATTTACTCATGTATTTGTGTTTTGAAAATTATAATTCATTTGTTTTTTCCTCAATTGTTTTTTTCTTTGCGTCACTCAGTTTACAAAATGAAAAACTTGAAATATCGCGTTATTTACGAGTACGAGTTCCACCGTGGCACCAGTGCTGCAGAAACGGCTCGAAGGATTAATGATGTGTATGGCGACGGTGCCGCAAACGAAAACACAGTGCGTTTTTGGTTCCAACGTTTTCGTTCTGGAAATTTCGACCTGCAGAACAAGCCCCGTGGACGGCCGGAGACCAAAGTTGATAATGAAGAATTGAAGGCTATTGTGGAAGCGGATCCATCGCAAACCACATCCGAGTTAGCTGCAGGCTGCGGTGTTAGTGATAAAACTGTTTTAATCCACTTGAAGCAAATTGGTAAGGTGAAAAAGCTTGAAAGGTGGGTACCTCACGAATTGAGTGAAGCAAATCAACAAACGCGCGTTGACTGCTGCGTTGCATTACTCAACCGGCACAATAATGAAGGGATTTTAAATCGAATCATTACCTGTGATGAAAAGTGGATCCTGTACGATAATCGGAAGCACTCATCGCAATGGCTGAACCCTGCCGAACCAGCCAAACCATGCCCCAAGCGAAAATTGACTCCAAATAAGTTACTTGTGAGCGTTTGGTGGACTAGTGCTGGTGTCGTTCACTACAGCTGTCTTAAATCTGGCCAGACGATTACGGCAGATGTCTATTGTCAGCAACTGCAAACTATGATGGAAAAGCTAGCTGCTAAACAACCGAGGCTGGTTAATCGCTCTAGGCCACTGCTGCTTCATGATAACGCTAGACCACACACTGCACAACAGACGGCTACCAAATTAGAGGAGCTTCAATTGGAATGTCTAAGACATCCACCGTACTCTCCGGACCTTGCCCCAACAGATTACCATTTTTTTCGAAATTTGGATAACTTCTTGCAAAGGAAAAAATTCAACTCCGATGGGGCAGTCCAAACCGCCTTCAAAGATTTTATTGATTCCCGTCCGAATGGTTTTTTAAGTAAAGGGATCGATGAACTACCTATGAGATGGCAAAAGTACATAGATAGCAATGGTACATACTTTGATTAAATAAATATATTATAATAAAAAAAATCGGCTTTATGTTCCTCCCATACTAAACGCCAATTTCATATGTAAGGACCTAATATATTTTTTCTAAGTAAAGAAAAAAGAAAACGTAATTTAAAAGCTACCAACGTTACATATTAAATATATAGTTCTTAGTATTGAATCAATGTTTTATATTCATTTTTATTTGTATTACTTAGATTAATGCATATTTACACTTTATATTCGCAAATTCATACCTATACTTCTTCTCTATGCACGAGTCTCATAGAGATGGTAGAAAAAAGTTTCTTTATTTTAAATTGTTTATTGTACCACTCCATGTAAAAATTAAAAATTAATAAACTTGCTTTAAATTAATATTTGGACACTTTGGATGACAAAATTAAAAGATGTGTGCAGAACAGATTTCTATCAATTTTAAAATAATATCAGTAGGTACTCACTCGCATTTAACACAATATTCATCACGTCAAAATTGACGAAGCGTACAATGTTATACGTATAAGAGCAGTTTAGACATTGAGTATAAAGCCGAATGTTTCAGTGGTCACTGAAATGACTATTAAATGATGTTTTTCAGCATTTTCACTACATCGAAGTCGTCGCTGAGGCGTGATGGCTTCTGTGCTTGCATTTTGGTTTCTTCAAGTACACCATTTTTCGTGCGTATATCTAAATGTAATAATTTCGTTGTCTGTCTGTCCCGTAAGTCCTTAATTTCCTGGAATTCACAACTAAAAACGAAATTACACGGCTAGAGAAAGACTCGAATCTCGAACGCGCGGACGGCAACGCGGCAATTAACTGACATAGCCATCACCGCTTCCCGTCAAAAATATTCTATATATAAAACACATTATAAGGGCTTAACTTAGACGCGAAATATTAAGTAACGCCTCCTACTTTCGATGGTTGACAGGCCTACTACCAGATAATAACCTTTCTCCTATAGAAAATTCACTATTACTAAACCGGTGTACAACCTGCAGCCGTTCCTGCCTAGATAATATGACAACGAATATTTCCGGGTTCGATAAAAACTGTGGAGTGTAGATACAATCCTCCATATGTCACCCGCTTTATCATGCCAAATAGGGGAGGCTAATTCTCCACCCCTAATGCACAACACACGCCTCCGCGAATCTATGAACTCTTACACGGAAATGGTGTTTTTTCTGCATGCCTGATACGAATATATTAACAAAAGTCCTCACTGTCGATTTGGAACACTTAAAAAAGTAACCCATAAAAACAAAGTTTTTATTATACTCCCTTTCTTTGTAAAATATAACAACAATTAAAGACGAATTAAAACATATAACATAACACTAAACTTACAGTAACTTAATATATTTCTAAAATGTCAGATGTTTTGAGCTTTAATAAGACACTTCATGCTTTGAAGATTAAATTCTAAAAACATTTCTCAGTAAATTTAAATTTTCGACATTCGTAGTAAGTACCTATTATGCATACCGACGGAGTAATTCAAATTAAGAAAATATTCCGCGACGTTATCGGGCCGCCGTAATCAAACTTTTCTAATGATTCCAATTTGAAAAAACCAATAAAATTTCTAAAAATCCGAAATTATACTATAATTATGAATTTTTTTTAACGAAAATTTGATAGATCTTCTTGATTGTCGCCACGAGTCTACTTGCCAAGTTTCAGCTCGATTGGATCACGGGAAAAGGGTCAAAAATCGATCCAAAGTTTTTGTTGACGGCAAGCAAGCAGACGCCACGAGTAATAAAGGGAGTAAAAAAACAATTTAAAACTCTTATAAGTCGGTCAATTATATTCCCTTTGTATTATCATATATTATATATGTATTTGTCATATATATTTTATATATTATTATATCGCAAGATGTTTGGGGATTTTGTTATATGAATGCCGTAGTCTAATAGAAGATTTTCCACCCTACCTGTGAAATCTTCCGGTGTTCACGGCAAGCAAATAAAAGAGGCACAGAGTACAAGCAAATGAGTAATATACTAGTAATATACTCACACTGAAATTTATTGTATACATATTATTTGAGATATGGGAAGTAGGTACGGCGCAGACGGCACGAAGCCGTGACATTCTGATTGGTTGGCCCACTCAAACAATATGTCCAGACTTAATTTAAAGTCTTAATCACCACAGATATGTATTTTTGTTGGAAAATTATTTATTTTACAAGTTTATCAGTTCTTGCAATTGAATTGACAAATACTACCTCTCCATCGACGAAAATGCAAATGGAAACATTTCTAATGGATCGTGCACCTGACATTCGCCAGGTAAGAGATCATCTAAGGCAATGGATTAGAAATATCTGAACAAGAGACGAGGGATGGTCCTATAGTACTCTGGTATAAGAAGTGTTGACCGTCCTCGTGGGCGTCCGAGTGGTGGACAACAGATAAAACAGAATAGATGAAGACACAGAAACTTGGTGCTTGCTTGATAGAGGCCTACATTCAGCACTAGAAAGATTGAGACTTTATGCCGTTATATACAATGCAAGGTGATACACAAGTGACATAAATGGAAGAAGCCAACTTCGTGCATATCAAGATCTTTCGACATTAGACTTGCCAATCCATGCCAAGAAATGGCAAACCCAGCCCTCCTGGGCTGATCCAAACATTATGAGGATAGGTTATGTAAGTAAAAGAGCTGACGGGTGCCAGATACAAGATAGCAAGAAGCAGAAATCATGGCGACTCAGAGGACCCAGAGCGTCATAAGCCACATGGTTTTTGGGTCACTTTTGCAGTCCCTTTGAAAGTGTTATTCTACCTGCAGTCCTTTGAATCGGTTCGTGTCTATGCAAGTAGGTTCGATCATACAGATTATCTTCTCAGACTATAACTTGACACTCGATTGTCTCGACATTTGCTACTTACGTGCCGTCGTCCGTCCCAGACAATGGCAGGTAGTTGTTGCGCGAACAGATGATTCGAGCTCCCCGTCCACATGTCGTCTCTCGATGAGCTACAAAAAGTGTACTGATAAGCCAAAATATTGAGAATCTCTCAGCGCCTATCAGCGGCCAGTCCTCGCTAGGCTCCCGTCCCGAAAAGAAGATTTTTTATTCGGATCGGGCGGACCTTCACTGCGAGCCCACATACTTTTCTTATTCCTTGTGAGGAATAAAAGCATCTACACGCAAGCAAACACTATTTCACTTCATTCAACGAACCTACACTCTTACCTTGATCGCACGTAACCCAAAAGGTCACATCACCTGTAGGAAACCATCCTGAAAGAGGAAGAAAAGAAAGGACATTCATTTAAAAACCCAACTCAGTTCATCAAAAGTACATTTCATATTAAAAATGTAAGGGAAGTCGAGACCAGGGAAATGCACTTTTTTCAGTGTTGGACTGCTCCCTAATGACAATGGTCATTAACTGCACACCACCACCGAGGAGGAATGACCCCTCCGATGCGAAGTGCATTTAATCGCCCGAAGTGCAACGGACACCCTCCCGCAACGCGAAATGTTTTATACAAGTGCAACGGTCAATAACCAACACCTTTGTATGCTTGTATAAACGTAGAATATATTTTTAATAGTTTTTAGTAGTGAAAAATATTTTTTAAATTAGCTATGCATGTTTAAAATGTTCCGTCTTAAAAAATCATTTGATTAATTTGTAAAGAAAGAGTCTTTTTCATTCAATTTTGAAAAGAAAATACGAAAGATACAAAGAGAAGTGACTTCAAAGTTTGCATTTTTTTTCAATATTTTCGACTAATTTTTTGTAAAACATTGGACCATTTGCAAAATTTCACCCAAAGCGTAAAGTATATTTTCTTTTTAAAATTGAACGAAGACTCCCCCAAAATTTTGCTACTAGCTACGAGGTAACCCGTGCATACGGCCACCAACGTCATAGCCGATAGAGCTCTCCCCAAATTACCCTATTGTTTTTATTTACATGCTTTTATTTAGCTTCCCTTGTCTGCCAGCGAGAAATTTTGAAATCAATATTTAACCCGCTTCCTGATCTCTGTGAAATTTGACATAGGGTCGTATTCCTGATGTCTTTCATTATTATAACAAAATCAGTTTTAATTATTCAAAAAAATATATTATGCTGAAACTGTATTTTATCGGATATTTTAAACGTCGGTGACATCTGTTGAATGTTTAAAAAATGACGTTTAAGTTTTGAGGCGAGAATCGGTTACAAGATTTAATATGACGAGGACTAAGAATAAAAAATAGTAAAAGTAATAAGAATCAAAAACGCGCTTTTGTAAAAAAATTACTAAAAAGTAAAAAATATTTTTAACACCCACAGTACTAAGAACAATCTACAGTTTAAACTATGTTAATAAAATAAAAGCGTGGAGCGCTTTTTCTCAAACTCCAAACATTTAATGTATCAGGGGTGTGCAGTGAGAACAAGAAGCATGACTTTTTCCTAAGCGTATATTTTGAAAGCAATTCGAAATAAGAGACATGTCTCATAATATAGATATCAATCAAAATAATGAACGTATTATTCAGACTTCAATATTTCACAATATTCTGCTAGTTAAATATATTTTTTTTTTTTTTTTCCAAATGTGTGTTTAAATAAAAGTCACGCTACTTGTTCTCACTGCTCACCCCTGTAATGTATTATTCTTTCTTTCGAACAAGAAGTATTTTAGAAGCATAATATTTTGATGGAGACCGTGCAACGTATAACGATTAAGTACTTTTTATATTTGTATCTAGTATTATTGAAGTACTACTTCTTTAGCCGCGTTCGGTGTTTGATTTTAGTTATGTGACGAAATTTTTCACACCACGTTATTTAATACAAATCGAAATAATAAATAAACAGGGATGTATAATCTGCGGATATCTCTTAAGTTTTCAGTTCTTGCGGCTGGTTTTTTCGAGCTTTTAATATTCAAACAGTTCTGCATTTCGTTGTAGGTACCTTGTTGCTTGTGCTGTGAGATGTGATGCGATGTTTATTTTAAAGTATAGCTTCTATCGCGTGTAAATATTTTTCTACGAACTTAATTGTCGGCGCTCGTTTTCATATTTGTTAAATCCATTTTCTATGCTTTTAATCCATCAATTAAAAAATCTACACAAAAGATGTTAATTTGCAAAAGAAAATCGAGGTAGAGACGCGCCATTCCTTTGTACTGAAATATTCGAATTTGGGCCAATTTGCGTGAAACTCGGCGCTCAAAACTGATCTTGTACACTTTCCACGACACACAAAAGTCACCCCAAGAAACATTGTCACTAGGCTCGTTGTCGTATGCAGCCGCAAGTCACGTAAGACGTTACGCCCCGCAGACGTAAGAGATATTAAATCGAATATTGATTGCGGCGATAATCGCTCGAGTGCGACTGAGGTGGGCAAACAATACAGCCCCGGCTAGAGGGTAGTTTTAATCTATTGAAAGTAAAATCGGAAGACTTAGAAGAAAGGTGTTACAGAGGCGAGGGTGTATTTTTGTCAAATTGATTATAAGACATTCCTTTTGAGAAAATGTTTTTTTTTAAGTTTCATTACTGATCTTTTTGACATCTAGCAAAAAGCATTATCGCGTTAAAATGTTTTGAAGGGTGGTACTATTTCAGTGGCTTGGAAAATACATTCAAAATTTTCAATTACAAAATAACGACATTTCTTTAAATCACCAAATGATACACAAATCAAAAATAAATGTTACAATATATATTCTAGCATTATATTATACGAATGAGTGTAGAGAACATAATAAGAAAGGAGCCACACAGGATTTTGAAGCTGAAAATTCATGAATAGAAAACCATTTTTCTTAATTGATTATTCGATTAAACCATATATATTGATTTCGCGATGCCTTGAAAACGGTCTGCTAGATTCTCCATATTCAGTTAATTCAAGATTCATCTCGACATGGCTCCATTGATTTTTGGCCATTCCTCAAGTTAAAAATATTGCTAATAAAGAGCCAATTTGAATAAAGATTAGACATTATGGGGAACGCGACGGCCCAGTTGAACACCATTCCAAAATATGCCTTCCAGAAGTGAATTAGTATTCTCGCGAGATTGTATAATCAGAAAGAATTACACGTAATCCATGAATTTACAGCACTCTACATATTTAACGCTAAAATTGTAAATTATTGGAAGGTTCTGGGATGGTCCACCGGATTCTGGAAACGTCAAGAAAATGACATTACCGCGGGACTATAAATACGAGTGCGCCACGCTACGCGGAGTTAGTTATCGTTATAGTTGACAGCGAGGCACCGCCATATAAGCAAAACCGAGCGGCGGCTCAGAGTGTCGCTACCGCTTGCGTGTTTCAGCAACAGAAAATCAAGAAAGTACCTACCGACAAGTGCGAAGTGTCAGTAATCAGAGTGATACAAACCAGTTAACTAGGTTTTCTAGATACGCGTAGAAGTTTGTGTCAAGTGCGAATTACGAAATTTAGTGTGAATTTAAGAACAATGCTCCGATTCGTGTCTAGAATTGTTTTTACTCCCTTTATATTAACTAACTCGAGGCGTCTGCTTGCTTGCTTGCCTACTTGCCGCCGAAAAAAATTTGGATCGATTTTTGACCCTTTTCCCGTAATCCAATCGAGATGAAACTTTGCAAACACACTCGTGGCGACGATCAAGAAGATTTATAAAATTCTCGTTGAAAAATAATAATAATTATATTTTAATAATATATTTTAATAATAAATAAATAATGAAAAATAATAATAAAAATTTTGGATATTTAGAAATTTTAATGGTTTTTTCAAATTGGAATCATGACAAAAGTTTGATTACTACCAACAGCGCCGGCGGCCCGATAACGTCACGGAATATTTAAAATTTGAATTACTCCGTCGGTAGGTATAATAGGTACTTCACTACGAATTTCGAAAATTTATGACAATTGGTTCACACATGACAGCACACTTCGGTTTTTTGGGAAGAAATCAAATAATAAAGAGATATTTTTAGAGATTTTTGACATAGATATTTGTCTAGACATGTTTCATTTTCAGTCAATCAATTATTACATGATGGTTAACTTAATTTACAATGAAAGGGAGTAAAATAAAAACTTGTTTTTTATGGGTTAGTTTTTTTTATGTTTCATTTTTATCCCATAGCCACGATATCGTGATAGTATATATTGTATAGATGTCGCCGCTGGTAAAAGATGCTTAATATTATTTTTACTAGAGTATGAAGCAATATTTTTTTTAATGTATAAATGATATTATATGACAATATAAATAAAATATAAATATGAAATAATATGACATTTATATTTGTACTGATATTGTTATCTGCCATTTTCTGTCTACCATATTAAGAGCTTTATATAGTAGATTTTAATTGCTGGTTCTCATATTTTCTGTCATCGTAATAATTTGTCGTTGATCTGGCTACAAATTGGATCGTCGCTTGTACTCCAATTAAATTTACGAGCTACATCCCACCCACCCCCTAAACTACCTACTACTAGGGGTTGTATCTCGGGGCCGAAGAGGAAACCTTCGATTTCATATGATGATTGGAAACGTGATACAAGTGGGGGTTGTAAAATAGTCCACTAATTAATAGGAAAGTATGTTCAAATTTGATTCGTATATGGTGTTCTAAAGTTTGTGTGATGGTGAATTCGTATGAACATGGATTGAAGTTTGAATGGTCACTTGAGCCAGCTCATTCCTAAGATATCTAGATCTCCGATCCTTTAGATCTCATTTAAGTAATGAAGACTCTAACTTGTCTCTCTCATCTCCGCTCCTTTAGATCTCATTTAAGTAATGAAGACTCTAACTTGTCTCTCTCATCTCCGCTCCTTTAGATCTCATTTAAGTAATGAAGACTCTAACTTGTCGAAGAGACAGCTGACACGGTGATGTTATTCAAAATAACATACAATCCAGTTGATAGTCCGGAACCTCTTCAACGAATATCTTTCCATATCCCAACTCCAAATAACAGAAGTTCACCTACTTTTCATCTCCCCCTTTGTAAGACCAACTCAAAACAAAACTGCTTTATGTACATATCCACAAATTCATTTAACACAAACTGTCAACACATTGACATTTTCAACTCATCGATAAGAAACATAAAACAAACAATATCTACACAACCGCACCCAAACAAATTCGTACAATTTATCTTCCCTTCTATTCCCGTCCCACATTCCCCTCCACCCTCTCCACTCGCTGTAAAAAAATTATTTTACTACGTCACATTTGTTCTAATAAATTACCATATTCTAATAAACTATGTTCTAATAAATTACTATGTATCGGACAGGTAGAATTATGACGACGGGATGATGATGATGATGATGACCCGTCTGAAGTCATGAATGTTAGCCCTTACGGAGGGCTCAGGTCCGTTGTATGGGCCCACCTCGCCTCCAAGCGGATAGTCGGCGCGGGCACTGAGCCGGCGATATGTGACATCTCCGACGGAGGGCGTTGGAAAAATTCCACGAAGAAATTACATTTTTGGTCTTATCTTGTAAAGTGTTGAAATATTTGAAATACTTAAGAAAATGAAATATTTAAGTTTGATGAAATATTTAATGAAATATCTTAAGAATGAAATATTTAAGAATTAGATAAGACATTTGTAAATGTAATACTGAATAAAATTGATGTTTCGTGGTCTTGATATACAGGGAAAGCTCGCGCGATGGGAATAAAATCATTTTTAAATCGCGCGGAGCGCCGCGGACTATCATAAAATGGCCGCTGTTTTGATGGAATTTATGTAAATGTCCTGCCTCGAAGAGGCGAGGAAGTAAAAATACATAGGTATTTAAATGTGCCAAATGAGTCCTTTGTGTGGTATTGTAAAGTAGAAATTAAAATAAAAAATGTTTGATTGAGAGTAAAATATCTCGCATGGGCCCCGATAAACTAGCCTGACCGCGCCGCCTGTATGTACGCAGCCCGCGCGTGTGATGGAAAAAACCCGGCGCTATGATAGCGCCGCGCGGCTGAGTGGGGCCACAGCGAATATTTTTGAACTCTGATTACGGACGTTACAGACGTCCTGGTGAGCTGAAGCATTTTTTATTGTGTTCCTCATGTGAACATCTATGGGAGTGATATGTTTTTGCGGGTGGGAAAGTGCGCGAGCGCACCTTATTTGTGGCGGCATTTTGGCTGCCTATTACGCAATTAATATCTATCCGACATACTTGAAAATATCACCGAAGGATGCGCTTGGTTGAGATCTATCTAATGGTATAATTTAGAATCTCGTAAAATCACGTTTTCTATTTTTTATGACCTGATTAAAATTCGAGCCTTCACGGTTGACTTTTGATGCAGTTTCTTAAGTATGTAGGATCTTGCAGGTCCACTGACTGTGTCATAAGCCTTTGCAAGGTCAGGCTATATCAGGTGACACAGTTCTGACCCCGTGGGGCTCAGGCAAAACATGTTATAATTTATTTTGATTTTAAATTAGGGCGGGCCCGGCTTACTTTCCCAGAGCACCGTAAGATGGCGGTCGCACGTCGCGCGTTGCGACGTTTTACCGTGAGGCGGCGACAGTCGCGCCGCGCGTGGGGTTGAGAGGGTAGGAGAGTAGACGCCAACGGCCATTGTTATTGTTTTGTGACGCATTTTTGCGGCTTTGTAATCTTTTATCACTTGTAAAGATAATAGATAATAAATAGTTTTGCTACCGGCGGTCACCTGTTGCACATTACGTGCGGTGACTTAGACGCCCTGTGGACCGCTTTCATATGTGTTTTTACTGCTATTCTGCACCCTATATGGATTCCTACTTGGTAAAGATGGCGGCTGAGAATATACGGGCCAGCCTCTGCAATCTCCTGTGCTTCTGGAACCCCGCGACGGACGATTCTCTATGAGGCATTTCGCATTCAAGGCGAAAGGCTCTGCACTACACGGAAGTGTTACCACTGTGTCGTCTCCGAAGCGGGCCGTGACTTACAACCTCGGCCTTCTGAAGCAGGCTTGATGGAACCGCGCAAAATTTATCAGTTCCCGTGCGGAACAGATGGTCCTTCGGAAGCCGGATCGCTAAGCCTTGCTTCATGGTCCTTCGATAGACGGATTGCTGAGCCTCGCTTCATGGTCCTTCGATAGACGGATTGCTGAGCCTTGCTTCATGTTCCTTGGCGAGACGGATAGCTGAGCTTTGCTTCATCACAGGAGAACAACTGGTTTATTTGAGCCAGTTTACTGTGGCTCGCTTCACCGCAGCGGAGCCAGGAGAGATGACGACTTCTTGGGACTACCAGGAGCACATGAAGGATGAGCAGCATTACCACCGGGAGCGGTCGAGGCCTGCCAACCTGCTGCTACGGGCCTGACCTGGGTCAACGCCGCCGACTGCTACTACAATAGCAGTCGGCGGTCCTGTGAAAGCCGCCGTCCATGAGAGCCAGCGGCGACCTGAGGCCCGACTGATGGACGGGGGGAGGCGACGCCATTGGCCCTCTTTTCGGGCCCATTGATGAGCACCGTTACCAGGGGCGCAGCAGTGGACCTCTTCCCGTGGAGCCAGCAGCAGCCTGATGACCCTGGTGGCCTGATGACCTGATGACTGCACCGATCCTGCAAGGGCGGGTGGCCCCGCAGTGACTGTGGATGCAACCAGCAGCGCCCTGACGTGAGGGATGCGGTCCGATGCAGTGGCTGCAGCGGTCCAGCAGACCACCAGGTCAGCCTGGGGCGGCCGATGCTGACCTGGACCAACGCCGGGCATGCTGCTCCGGCCTGTGGTGGTCAACTTGCTGTGCCTGTCGGTGGCCGCCGATGCCAGCTGGCCAGTTGCGACCTGTGCTGGAGGTGCCCTGCCGCGGTCTAAGGAGGATAGAACGCCAGAGCACGTCATGACGAGTTGATGTAAGTGACACTGCACATATATATTTATTTTATTTTGGTGGTTTTATTGGGTGTGAGAAGGCATAATGGAATACTTCATTGAGATGGGAGAGGGCGGGAATGAGAGCTACCTTCGCCTCAGCGAAGTGGTGAAACACGCCAGTTTCAACTCATTTTAAAATTTCAAATTTTTAAAATTTTTTAGCCATTATGGGCCTTTCTCTTAATGAATGGAAATAGAGGGCGTGGAAACCCGCATAGCCTCTAATGTTAATTTTCAGCCAAGCAAACACCGAAATAAATATTTGTGATATGTATACGTGAAATGTGTGTATATGTATAGGTGGAGAGATATACACGTGTGTCAAATATGACGTGATGATATACATATGTGATGAAATATATATATAGGTGTGAGATATATATGTGAAAATATGTATAGATTCAAAAGTGTTTGAAAATGTGTCGATGTGCGACGAAACTACTCGCCGCCCGATCGGCTGCGGCGCGGCGGGCCGAGCGAACTGCTCACTGGAAGCGCGGGCGTGCTTCATTGAATGCGGCGCCCGCGGAACGCAAAAAGTAAAAGCACGCGCGATGAAAATAAAAGTGAAATTTTGTAAAATAATTTTATTTTCAAATATATGTTAAAGTGAGAAAAGCGCGCGTGTGTTGTGTCAATAAAAATGTCAATGAAAAGGACGGACAGATTCCAGCCGATCGAGTGGACGCCACCGACTCTGAGCCCTGATTATTGCGCTATACATACATAAGACGTCGGCGAACACATTGGCCGAACGCAGTATATATATGGGAATGTCGGCGGGCACATTGGCCGAACGCGGTAGATACGTAAGGCGTCGGCGAACACCTTGGCCGAACGCAGTACATAGGTGGCCGTCAATCGGTTGAACCTGTTGGACCA